>WEIS01045308.1:0-15703 GCA_013389965.1 Todus mexicanus
CAAGTCCAACCTTCTCCCCATCATCTCATTTAATAACCAGCAGGATTTAACGAATTGAGACTGGGGTTTGGTTAACGTATCACTCGTGTACCTGGGATGAGAAAGCTTTTGGAGACCACAGCTTGAGGAGCACAGGCATGAGTTTTATGGCAAGGTGTCTATTCTAAACACCTTGTTTCAGAAGCGGGTGGTCCAACGGGGTTGTGTTGGTGCTACATATGCACTTAGGGCTTCATTTCACTCAAGGTGAGCACCAAGGTGATATGGTCACAGCCTTTAGGAAATGTCCCAAGTAGTGATCGCTGGTCCCATGGAATGATCTAGGCTTCTTCTGGATTGCCACCCCTCATGCCAAATTCCTTTGCTGTCACATGGCTGGCTGCAATGACAAGGTTCTTGGAAACCAAGGAGCAAATTCACTCTTGGCCAAACCCTGGAGCACAAGACTCTGGGTCAGACGTGATGGACGGGGCAGGTTTTGACCCAGATGTCCCTGAACTAATTTAAGGGGTTTCAAGAGCTTAAGGGGTGCGCTAATTCTGCTCACCTCCCTGTTTTGCATGAAGTGCCACGTTGGCTTTGCCCAAGAGCTTTTGAAAAGACTTACTCCTTTCTTCCGTGTCTTTTGTTTCTTCCTCCACCCTCTGCGATGTCTTAAATTGTTTGTCTTCTTGAGGGGAGATCTCTGACAGGATGAATAAATAACGCGCCTCAGTAAGGTTGGCTCATATGTACTTGCCAGGAACAAGATGGAATGTCTTTATGGATGAAAATAAAGTCATTTGATCTCTTCTCTTATTATCCCCAACATGAAGCTGGAGGGAGAAGCTATAAATCTGTCTGCCGTGGCTGGCTGGATCAAAACGAGCTCCTCTTTGTAAGAGCTGCATCCATAGGCACGAGTAGCATTTGATTCGTGTGTCCTTGCTCAGTTCCGCATGAAGCCACTGCTGAGATTTCTCTGCTCCAGAGGAAACTGGACCTTCTGGGTAGATATTTCTCAGTTCCCAACACCACTCAAAGAGGAAGCCCACAGACACTTGGCCTTGGGGGTTTTCAGCTCACTTCTCAAGCAGGCAAGAGTTCAGTAGAAGCCAGGTGGTTGATCTTGAGGATTGTGCTGAGAGAACAGGGAGAAATGGTGACATTCACCTTCGTGTCTCTTTGTCCTTGAAAACAAATAAGATTTTCCAAGGGTCTTCGGCGTGACGCTTTATTACAGCAGCGCCACATCAATTTCTGCAATGTTTTTGTTCCCCAAAGCACCTCTGCCTCCAGTCACTAATTTCCGTGTGATAGAAGAAGGACTTTTCAGCTTGAAGGTGGCTTGGACACCTCCACTGGACAAACTGGAGGGCTACAAGGTTTACATTCCCAGAGGTGAGTTCAGATTTTATTATCTTTTCTCGGAGTTTGCTTTAAAAGGAGCAGTGACACAAGACCAGAAAGGTGCCATTTTATCCAAGGAATGAGGTGCCACAGAGCTCCTGGAATTACTCTGGAAGGAGACCAGATTAGCCTCTTCCAGACAGTTTGGTTCCTCCAGGACAAAGGAGGAAAATCAGAATCATAGGATGGTTTGAGTTGGAAATGACCTTGAAGACCATCTAGTTCCAACCCCCCTGCCATGAGTAGGGGCACCTTCCACTAGACCAGGTTGCTCAAGGCCTTATCCAACCTGGCCTTGAACACTTCCAGGGAGGGGGCATCCACAACTTCAGTGGGCAACCTGTTCCAGAGTCCTTCAAAGGATTTTCTTCTGAAGAAGGAACATGGAGGTGATGTTGTGGTTGCCTTGTACCCATTTACACTGTTACACCCAGACCTACCATGGATGTTTTTCACACCCAGGTGCCTGCTTTGGTGTGGACGTGGGGTGAGTTCAAGACTTGGGTATGGCTCCCGCTCACCTCTGTGTGATCTGGAAGGTGGGCACAGCATGAATATGTCAAGTCTTAGCTACCGACAGCTCTCAGCAGCATCACATGCGTTGAGGGACTTCAACCATGCGCTTGGAACCGTTTTCTATGCACGCTCTTTGCCATGTGGTGAAGACATGACCATGGGATGTAGACGGGCAACGGGAAGGCTTCACCATTCACTCTTCTTGATTTTGCAGCCAACAGACCAGGAATGACCTATGAGCAGGTTCTGCGGGGGGATGTCTCTTCCCACGTACTGGAGAACTTGCAGGAGGATCGAGAATACAGCATCAGCATCTATGCGGTGTACCCCCAGGGGCCGAGCCAGCCTGTGGTTGCTCTGGGGAGAACATGTAAGAGGTTTGATGCTATGGCTGGTCCCTTCTTGCCCTGGGGGTTGTTGATAGGGTCCGTTCAACCTTTTGCTGTTGATAAGCACCTCACAGTTGGTGGGCGTTGCAGCTACCTGTGCTTCAAAGGGGCAGCATTCAGCTTCCTAACTCCAACCTTGAGCCCTGCTCTTCTTTCCCCATGATGTGCATGGACATGGAGACCTTTGAACACCGTCATGCTGCTTGGGAGGAAGGGTGGGAGATCTGCCAGAGCTTTGCTTGCCCTCCCGTTTGGTACCCGCACTGCGTAAAGCGAGGGAGGTCGGTACATTAGATTTGCTGGTCCTGGAAGGCAATGGTCACAGGTTGGGTTGTTTTCACCGCTGCTTTCCTGAGATGCCTTCAGCCTGTCAGGTGGGGCAGGAGCCCTTGGAAATTCCTCTCCTTCTGACAGATGAGCTGGAGGAAAAGTGATGCAGGGAGAGCAGCCAGCAAATTCCTCCCCTGCCAAGTGGGTGCTCAGAAAGGTTTGTTCCTTATCCTTCTTCCAGTGAAGCTCCTGCCCGTGAAAAGCGTCTTGCTGCAGAACGAAACCACCAATACAGTCCAGGCAAGGTGGAGCCCTGTCCGTGGAGCAACAGGGTACAGACTCACCTGGACATCGGCAGGTAGAGACACGGGGGTGGTGAGCATGCATCAGTGGGCAGGGAGATGGAGACACAGGAGCTGGGAGGTTCCCAAGTGTTGGGTGCAGCGATACCTTCTGCATCTGGCCGTGGAACAAGGAGCTGGAGGGATCCATGTTGTTTGGGGTCTGTCAATGGTGGAGTTTTCTGTACATGGGGGGAAATCAGCAGCTTGCAGGGTGCAATGCCGTGGGTGTTGATGGTGAACTCTACCATGGATGCAAAAATACCTGCTCTGGTTCTACATAAAGCCAGCTAATAGATGGCCAGCCTTGTTAATGTGGGGTTAGGGCTGGGTTTACCAGACCTGAGTAGCCTTGGAAAGGGTTAATAGCTGGAGAGAAGCTGGTAAAATACTTCTTGTAGAGCTGTATCCACAGACACTGAACATCTGAGGTGCCCCCTTTTTTGGGGGGAGACTGGTGCGACCACATTACAGCCCAGAACTGCCTGTGCTTGTTGCTTGCCTCTCTGCATCACTAAGACCTGGCTACGGCCCCCAGCATCCCATAATCCATCCTCATTCTCAGACAGTTTGGTGTTTAAAGACAGATCTGCATTTGCAGCTGGAGCTTCTCCCCTGCCCTGAGCCCAAACATATTTTCGTGGCTGGTGGAGGGAGGGAGCAGAAGTGAGAAATTCAGGTTGGGCGGCATATTTTGGCCCTGGGAGATGGATGTTTCTGTGGTTCCAGGAGGAGATGGGGTGTCGGGACACCTGGGCTCCATCACAGGCTTTGAATAAATAACACACGCTCCTCTGGCTCAGCTCCCCTGGTTAGAAAAGAAGGAGACATCTCCCACCAGGGGAGGGGGAAGGGCTAGTTGAAGAACAGCTCTGAGGGTCATCAGAAGGGGAAAAAACTTTAGAGGGAAGATATAAACCTGCTTGTGTTGCTTTGTAATGAGTGTTCCTCTGTAAAAAAAATCATGGAACACCCCAAAACTCAGGTGCTTACCCCATCCTCGCTTGATGCCCCAGTTGGAAGTGGAGCCCTCCTTGAGGAGCCAGTGCGGGACATCCCCAGATGCTCCAGGGGCCCATCACCTCCACTCTGGATTTGTGCTTTCTGAGCAGCTCTTTCACCTTGTACTGGTTCTCTGCAAATCCATGGGTAGCAAAAAATCCTAAGGGGCAGCCCAGCCTCACCCCTGGGTCCTGCAGGGTCCTTCTCCCACGCTCCATCCCAGGCCATTATGGGTGCAGTGGCCTTTGGGATCCAGATACCTTCTGCCCATCCCTGTGCAAACCTCCCAAGAGCTGGAGGGGCTTGATTTTTCTCCTCTGATTTCGAAGACAGGGAATACACGGAAGGGCAACGGCATCTTGGGCTGTGTCANTCATAGGCTGGACTTGATGATCTCAGAGGTCTTTTCCAGCCTTAATTATTCTGTGATTCTCTGATTCTATAAAAGAGTGGCTGATGTGGAGACAAGGTCCGTGGGGTGGCTGAAGGGGGGGTTGGGGCTGAGGGCGCTGGTGGAGCAGAAGATGGGGACATGGCACCCTCCAGTGACCAAACTGCAAATAGCAGCTCCCCCTCCTTTCTCACAACCCCAACGTGCTCCTGCCTGCATCTCTCTGCTCCTCTGAAATGAGGTGGGATCCTCTGGGACTGGGGGTTTAACCCTTCTCCTGCTGTGCCAAGAGGTTTAGCTGAGCACTTCCTAGTCCACCACGAAGACACAGAAATGAGAAAATGCTTTTTTGTGGCGTCACTTGGCTCTTGTGTCCTTGCAGGGACTCCAGCACCGAGTCACCCAGCGCTGGGCAGAGCATGGACCCTCTTTCGGGACTGCTCACTAGACCCATATGTGGCCATTTGTGCGTTGCCACCTAATTTTTTTCCTCTGGCCTGCAAAGCCCTGAGCTGCTGTGATGTGCTGGTGATCACTGGGGTCTGCCCAAGAGGCTGGGGGTTATTTCTACCCAGATAGAGATTAGCTCCTCAGCCAAGATAAGTTCTTGCAGCCCTAAGTCCTACAGTCCTTGGCTTGAGGACCTTGCTGGCACATGTTCAAGCTAGGAGGATGACATTGCCAGTCAATCTCACCAGCTCTGTAGATCTCAAGTGGTTGTTTAGAATCCTAGAATCTCTGAGGTTAGAAAAGACCCTTGGGATCACCGAGTCCAACCGTTAAGCCTACTCTGCAAAGTTCACCCCTAAACCATCTCCCCCAACACCGCATCTAAACGCCCTTTAAACACGTCCAGTGATGGGGATTCAACTCCCTCCCTGGGCAGCCTATTCCAGGAGCTGATTATTCTTGCTGTAATTTTTTTTTTCCTTATGTCCAATCTAAACTTCCCCTGTTGTAGTTTGGAACCATTCCTTCTTGTTCTATCACTAGTCACCTGTGAGAAGAGCCCAGCACCAACCTCTCTGCAATGTCCCTTCAGGGAGCTGGAGAGAGCGATGAGGTCTCCCCTCAGCCTCCTCTTCCTCACACTAACCAGTCCCAGCTCTTTCAGTCTTTCCTCATCAGATTTATTCTCCAGGCCCTTCACCAGCTCTGTTGCCTCCTCTGCACCTGCTCCAGGACCTCGAGATCTCTCTTGGGTTGAGCTGCCCCAAACTGAACCCAACACTCCAGGTGTGGCCTCCACAGTGCTGAGCACAGGGGGATAATCCCCTCCCTGCTCCTGCTGCTCACACCATTTCTAATCTAGGCCAGGATGCCCTTGGCCTTCTTGGGCACCTGGGCACAGCTGGCTCATGTTCAGCCACTTGGCAATTAGAACCCCCAGGTTTGCATCATTGTCCTCCACCCTCCCAGACAGGGAGACCCCAGGAGGATGATCCTCCTTGGTCTGACCCACAGCAGCCCAGGCGTCGTTTCCCTTTGCAGATGGCAGCATCCAGGACGTGAACCTCAGCAACACCTACAGCTACTACATGATCCAGGGGCTTCAACCTGGCACGGAGTACACTGTCACCATCAACCCCATCTTCGGGGATGTCGAGGGGCCGGTGGTGAGCAAGAAAGCAACGACGGGTGAGTGCCCCGGAGCAGGGACATCTGCCCAAGCAGACAGAGATGAGGGTCAGGCTGTGCTGGCAGCACAGAGCTGGTGTCATCTGCAGCCACCACCTTGCTTGTCATCTGCTGCAAAAACAGTCTGGGTCATTGCAGTTTTGGAGGGCCACTTGGTAGTTGTTGGGACCTCGGTGCAACTGGGCAAGTCTGCTCTCTTGCAGTGGCATCAAGCACGGTCCAGATGTTGAATGTGAGTGAGATCTCCATCAACAGTGCTCTGGTCTCCTGGGATTCAGTTGCTGGGGCCACTGGATACCGAGTGACTTGGGGTCCTACACCAGGTAAGGTCCTGCATGACCTCCGCTTCCTTCTGTAGCATGGGAGATAAGGCACTGAGAGCCTCAGGGATGGTGGGTGTAGGGGCACATGCAGCTCATAGACCAGTCTGAGCAGCTTCTCCTACAACTTCAGGGCATGACATGAAACCAGAAATTATTCTTGGACCTGACCTGCAATGCCAGCAGGGAGGGTTCCTACAACAACTCCATTCAACCTGACCCCAGCCAAACACATGAAGTCCTACGTCACCTTGCCTGCTTCTGAAGGAAGTGGGGGGGCAGGTCATCTAGCACAGGGGCTTTGCAACTCCCTCCAGATGCTGCGGACGGACAGGGCACATGCCCATGTTTTTGTGGCCCTGGATGTGAGAGCTGCTTTGGTTCCTTCAGTTCCTCTCAGCTGGTTTGGATCCTTTAGTCATTCAAGGTCGCAGATTTCCCGCTGGAATAGGCTGCCCAGGGAGGTGGTGAAGTCACCGTCCTTGGATGTGTTCAAGAAGAGGTTGGATGATGGACTCAGGGACAAGATTGAGATGATTAGATGATGGGATGATATTGGGTAATAGGTTGGTGATAGGTTAGGTAATAGGTTACAGGTTGGACTTGATGATCTCTGCAGTCTTTTCCAACCTTGTTAATTCTATGATTCTATGATAAATAACTCTAGGAAAACCCTCTTGCCCCAGCACACACGTGGGTGTCCTACAGCAAAGGCTTGGAGATGAACTGCTGGGGAAGACATGGTGTCTTTCCCAGTATACAACAGAGCTGCTCTCCAGGCTCTTCAGTCTCCATCCTCTTCTACCTCATTTTCTCTCTTCCTAAGAGTTCTTTGGCAATGACCGTCCCCGCCAGCTGGCCCTCAACAAGTCGATCACAGCCTACCAGCTCCGCAACCTGGCCCATGACACCGAGTACGTGATTTCCCTCTACGTGCTCTTCGGTTCGGTAGAAGGACCAGGGATCACAACCTCAGCCAGGACATGTGAGTAGCTACCAGAGCACACAACCCTTACGTCTCTAGTTCAACCCTTTGTATCCCTACAAAGGCTTTGGACTGTACCTCCTGCGCCCCACTCGCATCATCTTCCCCTCATGTCAGGGGCACCGCGGTGGTGATCCCATGCCCTGCCAACTTCCTGCACCTGCTGGATGAGACCGTGAATCTGAAAGGCTCTAGGAGTTCTCAGGTGCAAACTGGAGTCAGGGCGCTCTGCAGTGGATCTGTTCGTGCGTGTGGATTTGGGCAGAGCTTCAGCTATGAACTGCCTGATCTGTGCTCGCTGAGCTTCCTGGCATCTCCAAATCCAGGCCATCAACATTCTCAAGGAGTCCAACTGGAAAGGAGATGAGATCTGATTCACAGATTCACAGATTGTTAGGGATTCGAAGGGACCTCCAAAGCTCATCTAGTCCAATCCCCCCATTGCTGGAGCAGGATCAGCCAGACCAACTCCCACAGGAACTCGTCCAGGAGGGTTTGAAATGTCTCCAGAGAAGGAGACTCCACAACCCCCCTGGGCAGCCTGGGCCAGGCTCTGGCCCCCTCACTGCAAACAAGTTCCTCCTCAGATTCCAGTGGAACCTCCTGTGTTCCAGCTCACACCCGTTCCCCCTTGTCCTATCACTGGTGCCATGGAGAAGAGTCTGGCTCCATCCTCCCAACACTCGCCCTTTCCGTATTTCTAACCATGACTGAGGTCCCCCCCCAGTCTCCTTTTCTCCAAGCTAAAGAGACCCGCATCTGGATAAATTCTCCTATAGGGAAAGGGAGATAAAGGGGGAGGAACGTCCTGATCTGCTCTGGGTGGTCCTGCTCTGGCAAGGGGGTTGGATTAGATGATCTTCACAGGTCCATTCCAACCCCTACCATTCTGTGATTCTAACGTGGAAGTTGCTGCCTGATGCCAAGGGCTGGGCCCTGCCTCTGAGAAGGAGGAACTCCAAAGGGCTTTGCTGGGAGACCAGGTTGCCTGGACAAGAGGCAACAAATGCAAAGTCTTCATTTAAAATAGGTAAAGACATTGATCTAGTTGATGGCCAGAGCTTGTCCTGCCATGGTAAACGTCAAGGTTGCTGCCTCTTGACAGGGGGAAGGTGACAGTGCTGAGCATGGTGGTCAGGAAGCAAGGGCAATATTTGCCCAGCACCAGATGTATCATTGGAGAGCTTTAGAAGTGAGAGAAGGTGATCAGCAACCCTGGAATACTGTACGGAGGTAGTGGACTGACCCTTGTGAAGAAGGGTCACAGGCAAACACAGATGTTCAGCACCTGTGGGAGCTCTTGGTGGATGTTTCATCCTTCAAGGCAGTGTGAGGGCACCAGGATCTGGATCTCACCACTACCTGGATTCCTGTACTGCCCATCCGGGGCTTGCAGAGATGGTCCCACCTGGATCTAGTGCAGGACACACTCCTCAGTGCTAGGGGTGGGTAGGATGAACATGTGGCCCAGACCTCAAGCTGTGCAGACTGGTGTATCTCCAGGAAAGGTTGTTGAGACACTGAGGATAAGCGGAGATACCATTTTTAACCCTTTTATGTAATTTTGGCCTCATTATAGTGCCAACAAGGAGCCCTGCCTGACAATGCTCTAATGCTGTCTTCACCTTGCAGCTCCTCTCGGCTACGTCTCCAACTTCAAGGTGATGTCCTACAGCAGCACAAGCCTGTCTCTGACGTGGAGTGCCACAGCAGCTGCCACCAAGTTCAAGGTCACCTGGAGCCCTGTGGGAGCCGGCAAAGGTGAGCAGAGAAAGGGTGAACACGCTCGTTCCTGACGTGGTCCCATGTCTCTGGCCATGGTATAGTCACGTCCATAGACAGGGTATGTCTATGACCATGGCACCTTTCCGAATTCCTGATCTACTGCCTGGGGTGGAAAAGAGACCTCACTATTGAGAAACGTGGTCTTCAACCTGCGCTCATTGGCCATAGAACCATAGAATTGTTTTGGTTGGAAGAGACCTTTGAGATCATCGAGTCCAACCATCAACCCAGCACTGCCAGGGCACCACTAAGGTCCTTTTCTCTTTGTATTCATGGTCTTCTGTTCATGAAGACAATCCCCAAAGCTCTGAAATGATAGTACAGCGACTAATGGCTATTCCTTTGGAGGAGATGCCACCAGCCTCATGGGTGAGCTACAGGCTCTGAAGTACCCCCCCCCCCCCCTTTGTTTTTTAACAGAAAAACAGGTTGCCAAGACCCAGTACCTGGGCAGTAGAGTGTTGGCTCACCGCATCCACCACCTGCTGCCCAACACCCTCTATAAAGTCAGCGTTCAGGCTGTCTTCAACAAGACCGAGGGCCCGGAGGTGACTCTGACTCACCGCACAGGTATGTCCTGGTGGAACAACCAACCTATTTGTGTTGGACTGCAAAGGTTGGATTTGCGGTCCTACGTATCCCGCGTTGATGGTGGAGTGACATGAGCTGCCCTCGTAGCTGGTAGCAATAATCCAGGGCTGCTCCCATGGGAGTGGACACATCCTTGTGGCATGTTAAGAGGTTTGGTGTAGGTAGGCAACCCTGGACATATTCACACACTACCCAGTTGTATTTATCCACAACCATCTTAAGAAAATAGGAACCTTTCTGCAGGCACCAGTCAGGGTCAACTGACCAGCATCCACTCCTGAGGTTTGCCATTCCTTGACTTGCTGCTCTGCCTCTTCCAGCTTGGGGTCCCGGGTCCTTTTAGTGTCTTTTATACGTGAGTTCATCCAAATCACAGGTCCCCCTGGTGTTCAAAGATGTATTTGGATGATCTGCCCTCTCTTGTTCCCCTCCTCATGTCCCTGTCTCACGTCACCAGAGTTTGGTGTAGGCGGTAAGGAGATGCGGATGAGATCCCTCATTTTAACTGCACAAAGCTCCGTGAAGCCGTGGATTCATTAGGAAATTCAGCCTGGCATCCCTGGATAGTGTGTGGGAGCTAGACCTTCTATGAATACCCAAATCTTTCTTCAGCACCATTGCCATGAACCTGATGCTCTCCAACTTCAACTGTTACTTAGAATCATAGAAGAGCATCATAGAATGCTTTGGGTTGGAAGGGACAAGGTCATCTAGTCCAAATTCCTTGCACTGAGCAGGGACATCTGCAACTGGAGCAGGTTGTTCAGGGCCCCAGGCAACCTGGCCTTGAATGTTTCCAGGCACAGAGCTTCTACCACCTCTTGGGGCAACCTGGGCCAGGTTCTCACCACCCTCAGCGTCAACAATTCCTTCCTCCTCTCTACTCTCAGTCTCCCTCTTCCAGTTCCAACCCAGCCCCCATTGTCCTGTCGCCACAGGCCCTGCTCCAAAGCCTGTCCCCATCTTTCTGCCAGGCCCCTTGAAGCCCTGCAAGGCCCCCAGAAGGTCTGCGCGGAGCCTTCTCTTCTCCAGGCTGAACAAACCTCAGACGTCTCACCCTGGTTCATTTTTACAGCATCTCTTGCAGACTCCAGCCCCATCCAGACCATCCAAGATCTGAGGATTACTGACAGCGGCATAAATACTTTGAGGCTGGCTTGGAGGAGGCTTCCTGGGGTCACTCACTATAAGATATCCTGGGTGCCTTTTGATGGTAAGCAACGTGGTCTCTCAGGTGTGGTTTGAGGACAGAGCCCAAGGAACCCCAAAGAACAGGAGCTTAGCTCAGCTCATTCCTTTTCCCACTGACGATGGGGGTAGACGGGGGGACAGTGTGATGCCTACAGGGGAAGGTTGAAGCTTTGGACCTGGTCCAGGTTTTAGTCTCTTAACAAAGACATCCATTGGATATGGCTGTAGTTGGGGTTTGGGAAGTTGGAGAAGTGGTTCCTTTCCAGCAGCGCGTGTGATGCCTTGGTGCCCACGTCTCTTACCACACTTCAAGTTCCCCATATGCAAAATGAGCTCATAACACTCCTCCCTGGCCAGGTCCCATAAGATCTGTGTGAGGAAGCTGCTGTAACAATCATAGAATGGTTTGGGTTGGAAGGGACCTTAAGGATCATCTTGTTCCAACCCCCCTGCCAGGAACACAGCATCTCCCACTAGACCAGGTTGCTCAAAGCCTCATCAAACCTGGTCTGGAACACTGGCTGTTGAACAATGACTGATAATAGCAATTACCTTGACCTTTCACTGTGGGGTTTTTCTGATGGCTCCTCTCAGGTGGCTTGGAAACCTCCCAGCTGGTTACAGCAGAGACAGTCTCTTTCACGATCTCCAACCTGAAGGAGAGCACCACCTACACCATCTGTGTGTCTGCAGTGATCGGGGAACGGGAGGGAAGCCCCACACTTCTCACAGCCAAAACCTGTGAGTACGGAACCGCTGGATGGGGACAATGCAATACGTGTGGTATCAAATCAGGCCAGGAGATGAAGGGGTGGAGAGCAGGAGAAGGACTTGAGGGTGCTGGGGGGGAGAAGCCCCTGGCCCCCTGGGCTGATCCCCAGCAGCGTCGGCAGCAAGGCCAGGGCTTGGGGGATCCTGCCCCTCTGCTGCCAGGGCTCTGGGGAGCACCCCCTGCAGGGCTGGGCCCAGCTCGGGAGGCCTCAGCCCAGCAGAGACAGGGACCTGGTGGAGCGGGGCCAGAGGAGGCCCCAGCAATGCTGGGAGGGCTGGAACCCCTCTGCTGGGAGGCCAGGCTGGGAGAGCTGGGGGGGTTCAGCCTGGAGAAGAGAAGGCTCTGGGGAGATGCTTAACTACTTTTCAGCTCCCAGCAGCCAACATGTCAGAAAACATGCATTGGTCCTTTCTTCTTGCTACTGAGAAGTGTTGGGACTTTGCCTGTCTTCTTCTACCAATTCGTCACCCTGAGATGCTATTTTTGTGATACATTATTTTGGAAATTACCTGTTCAGTGGCAATATCTTGACCATTGCTGGTAGATACTGTCAAATATCACTCATGGCACTGTGGCATCGTGCAACCTGATTGATACTGCAGAATATCAGATTTGGAGATCAAGTGGTGGAGAAGGTCAGGCTTGTGGAGCCAGCACTGTGTTTTCAGGGAGCATCAGCATCTGACACAAGTGAGAAGGCAAAAGCTTTGTCGCCCATCCCGACAGCTCAAATTTCACAATCACTTTAGAGAGAAACACTTGGCAATCCAGGCTGAAGATTCACCAACAGTTATTGGCCAAAAGTCCACCAATTCCCACCACCTGAGGAGCTCATTTGATTCACCTTCCTGGAAAACCCCTGAAGTTCTCAAGTTCTCTCACCAGAAACCTGGTAGTTTAGGAAGTAGAAGGTCTCTCAGGGGGTACCTTATCACTCTCTACAACTCCCTGAAGGGAAGGTGTAGACAGGAGGGGGATGGGCTCTTCTCCCAGGCAATTTGTGACAGGACAAGAGGGCACGGCCTGAAGCTGCACCAGGGGAGGTTTAGGTTGGATATTTGGAAGCTCTTCCTCACAGCAAGGGGGATAAAACCCTGGGCTGGGCTGCCCAGGGAGGTGGTGGAGTCCCCGTCCCTGGAGGTGTTTAAGGCCAGCCTGGATGCCACACTTAGAGGCAGGGTTTAGCTGAGTGGTGGTGGTAGGTCATAGGCTGGACTCGATGAGCTCAGAAGTCTTTTCCAGCCTTGATTATTCTGTGATTCTATGATTCTAAGGTCTCCAAAGCTGTTTGCAGGTTAAGGTGTGTTTCCTGGCACAGATATTTTTGTACCCTGAGGTAAATACCATCTGAGAGATTTACCAGCAGCTGGAGCTGTGGACATCATAGCAGAGATGTGCTTCATGCTCATCATTTCTATCTGGACTTTTTGCCTTTGGTTTCAGTGGGGTCAGGGTTTGCACCTCCCAAAGGATTCATCAACTTCTTTTCAGCTCCATCAAGTTTTTTGGTGGTTGCTTCTACCCACCCTAAGCTTTGCTTCTTTTTCTTTTCCACCAGTGAGTTTACCCAAAGTGACTGAGTTGACAGTGCAGGAGGCTGTGGAGACCAGCATTCTACTGACCTGGACAGCTGTTCCTGGAGCAGCCACGTACCTATTAACGTGGCGCTTGGCCTCAGGTAACATGGCTTTGGTGAGGGGAGGAAGGATGGTTTGTACTTTGGTCTCCTCCTGTGTGAGTTGTCCCAAGGGAATTTGAGGATGGAGCACGGACGTATCTGGCTTGCCCTGTGGTCTGCTTGATTCGGTACCTGATCTTAGAGCCAGCTGATGCAGCAGAAGATGCAAGAGGCAGATATTAGAGGAGAAAGTTCATTCCACCACCAGCCTTAAGTGGCTACTCTTTCCTCCACGTGCCATGACTTGTGTCTCTAAGTGCTGCCCAGTTTGACCTGGGATAAATGATGCTATCGCTGATGGCACCACCACTGTTCATTCTTTTGAACCCATCTGGACTCTGTTGAGCAGGACAACAGAGGGTTGACGTTGGGCACTTCCATACCTCATGTCCCTTCATCTCAGCTTCTTCATTTGGGTGAAAAAGAGGAGAGAAAATGGAAGCTGGCGCACTGAGGAGGCTCACAAGAGATGACCAGTTTGGTCACTGCGAAGTTCTCATGGAAAGAAGAGAAAAAAAAGGAGATATAAAGATTGATTAGGAATCAACCTTCTGGGTGGCATTCTGTATCTCTTCTTCTAGAGTCACTGCTTGCCCATCACGGATAGTTGCAGTGATCCAAAAGAAGGTGGGGTTTTGACATCCATGCAACCTTTGATTCTTATCTGTTTAAAAGCTTTGCTCTGTGGTAAAGAGTTTTGAAAGTGGTGGAGTTGCCATCCCTGGAGGTGTTAAAAAAAATAAATAGATGTGGCACTTCAGGACATGGTCTAGTGACCATGAAGGTGTTGGGTAGAAGAGTGGAATTAGAGGTCTTTTCCAACCTTAATGATTCTCTGAAACCTTCTTAATCATTTCTCAGTTTCTAGTGTCTTATTTCTCTTTCCAATTGATTTGGCCTTACAGGGTTTGCCATTGGAAGGCACCAGCTCTACTATTATTATTATTATTATTATTATTATTATTATTATTACAGGGTTTGCCATTTTAAGACACCAGCTCTATTATTATTATTATTATTATTATTATTATTATTATTATTATTATTACAGGGTTTGTCATTTTAAGACACCAGCTCTATTATTATTATTATTATCATCATCATCATTTCCTGGAGTGGAGTCTTTGACTACATCAAGTTTTCCTGTCATCGTGGCTCCAGCCACTACCTCTTTGCCAGGGACCAGTTCATCTCCACAAGTCAATAAGGAAAGCAAATCTGACACGATTCCCCCACGCTCCCTGCAGTGTTTTTTGAGTTACCAGGTTGTCAACTTTATTTTTTTTTCTTAATTCCAAGGACATTTTGGTATTGGCAGCTTAAGACTTCCAGCATCCGTCGCTCAGGTTGAAGTCTCCGGTGGTAGCATCATTTATTTTGGTTGCTCTACATATTATAGATAAATGATTTGGGAACTGAACGTTCAGTTCTCACGGGTGATTTAAGTGATCTAACGCAACCGTTCCCCGTCCTGTGCCGCCCTGTTAAAATATCGACCTGTAAGTATTCAAAAATCATTGGTTTCGGAGTTGTCAGGGGCTCAGAAATGAGTAATACCGTGTCTGAGAGTCCCCCTGTGCCCTCACTCCATCGATCCTCCTGAACTAGCTTTATAGCTGTTGATTTAACATTCCGATCAGACAAATCTTGCCGCCGCGTTTCGATAGTCCCAACGAGATCAAATTGGTGCTCGTAAGCGAGTAATTTCAATTTCTCTTGTTTAATTACCCAGGCTGCCAGCTTTAGCCTATAAAGGCAATTAAGAACTTTGTCCTTTTATTAATTTTTTTTCTCTCCTGGTGCCTTGATTAATTTTCTTCTCCACAACTTAATTTTTTTCAAAACGAGTACTCATTCGTTACCCATTTCCTTTGCCCTCCTTTTAAGCTCATGCAATGCCCTTCTCCCCACCAGCCAACCCTAGCCAGCCTGCCCTATAAATGATGTGGAGCTGGAGGACATCCCAGGTCTAGACCTTCTCTGTCCACAAAACCAAACCCATGTACATCAACAGGGCTCCACCCAGAGCCAGCCTTCCTCCTCCATGCAACATGAAGGACCTTAGAGGAGTTCAACGGGGCATTTCCATCCTCTCTCTTCTTTCTGTCTTCTCTTGACTGCTCTTGGAGCACCAAAGCCATGGGGTTTTTATCCACCTGATCGATAGAAGCTCGTTCAATCTTGCATTTGCACCTTGAGCCTTCTAGTCTGTTGTCATCTTGTTTGATTCTTCGTAGGAAAGGGTCCCCAGCAAAGACCATCGTCCTTCTCCAAAGGCTGTAGACTTCTTCCTGCATGTGCTTGCCAGTCTTGTGCTGAGCATCCCGCCCTGGCTTCCCTTTAAAAAATAAATAAAACCCACTTCCACTTTTACTCAAATTCTTCTACTCCCCTCTCCTTTAGGTAGGCAAGTCAAAATAATAGTCACAAAATGGTTTGGGTTGG
>WEIS01045310.1:4285-18420 GCA_013389965.1 Todus mexicanus
TTTCTGCTGAAAGATTGGGGGTTGTTGGGACTTTTTTCTTAAATCATCATTCCACTCCAATTTTCCTCTTCCATGTTGCTGCTTATGCTATATGCCCCAATAGGAGGCATTACAGATCGAACCTTACAGTCTTTCATCAACATGACTACCTGGCCAGGGTAAAAGCAATCTTCACAGAATTTATTACTCCTCTCCCTTATCAGTGGAAAGCAGGAGCAAGAGGAGCATTTATAATCTCAGAGGGACCTTCGATCTGGAAAGCTACTGCTTCTTTCCCAGCATAACTGATAACCCTTGTATCTTGGATTTGGTTATTGAAACCAGTCAAATACATTTAGGGAGCTCCAGCAATATAAAAGTAGAAATTGTATTTATGTGTGTGCATGTGCATGTGTGTGTGCATATATTTGTGTGTATTCACATATGTGGACATACATATATGTGTATATATCTTTTTTCCTCCCACCTCTGGAAATTTCTAGGCTGAGCATTAGATCTGTACATTTAACTGAGAATTTTACTTGTGGCAGCTAGCCCATAGCATTAAGAAGAAATGTATTTATGACTATCTGAATTATATAGCAAAGATTACCAGCCCTGAAAGAATTGCTGAGGAATTATTTTCACCGCAAGTCCTGAAAAAGCCTCACCTTTAAATCTGCCAGAGACCTCCTACCTCAAAACTTGCTGAGAACAGGGAAGATAAAATACCTGAGGGAGAAAAGAAGAGCTGGCTCTGACAGGGACCTTTCCCAGTGCCTGATGAGATACACAAACACTTGGGAGGACAGCCCTATACTTTGGACAAGATGCAGGCCCATAGGTTTCCCCAAAGCTCAAAGCCATAGACATTTTCTTCCTAACAGCTCTTTGCTAAAAAAAAATCCCGCTATTTGTAATTGCTCTTCCTTATCTCATCCCATAGAGAACACTGACAGAGAAAAGTTCACTACATAGGCAGGAGAAGCTGCTGATGCTGAAAAATACACGGCACGTTCCCAGTCTTCACAAGCCCTCACTGTCAGACGGATCTTGGTTCCCTATCAATAAAACCAAAGCCCAAACTGAACATAAAGTACTTTCTCCTCACTTTCCCTCCTCCACCCTGTGCAAATTTGCAGAGGCAACCATAGGCTGCTGCTGGCATCAGTCCTTAGGAAAAGAGCTACTTATGTGAAGTAAATAAATTACTACCGACATCTTTCTGTAATATATCCTGAAGGTCCTCTCTGTAGGACATCCTCAGAAACACACCCAAGTCCTGTTCCTTAGAAGTTGGAGTCACAGTTTATTTGAAAACCAAAGCCAGAATAGTCTTTCATCATCATCTCATGCCTAATTCTTTTTCTACGTGATTTGCAGTCCCCATATTTTGTCCCATTAACATTTTATTGCAGAGCATTTAAGCAGTCAAAGCCAGACAAAAAGCACGTGCACTCCAGCCAGAGAAGGTGGGTTATACTGCAGTATAAGGAATTGCATAACTGCAATACCATTATACTTAAATACCCTTCATATTATTACAGAAGTACTTTGATTTGGCCAACAAAGCTTCTCCAGCACTCAAACAGGAGCACAGAGATGTGCACATCATGGGACACAAAAGGAAGAACTATACGGGAATTAAAGCAGTTGCTACTGTAGAGATGTAGAATAAAGGAGGAAAGAAAACCCCATCACCTTTCTGGTTATTCCCCAGGAGCCATACAATAATCCTGTTCTTTAATTAGCAGACAATTCAGCCTCAGTAATGACCAATAGAACACTTCAAATACTTTCTTCTTGTTCCCCCTGTAGGGAACCTCCAGGGATTGTAGATTAAAATCATATTTGAAGATAAAAAATGAACAAAAGAGGAAAAAAAAAATGCAATGACAAATTAAAGGAGATCCAAAACAAAGGAAAAGAGACTGAAGACCTAACCTGCCAGGACAACAAACAAAAATATCTGGCAGAGTTAAAGAGGAGGTTTGAAATGGGAAAGTGAAGTGTTTAGATGGCAGAGAATTTTAATGGATTAGATGCTCCTTTTGAGAAGATGAGCTTTAGCCTGATTGGATAATGTGCTTTATCCACAGCTTCAATAAAAACAAAACTGAGCCTTTAGAGGAATAAAAGAAATCAAAATATTTGACAACAAACAGTCAATAGAACAACAAACTACAAGAAAGCCCCATTTGTTTTCCAGTCCTAGGTAATTTTCTTTTTAGAGTATCTCTGGAGGAAACTCCACTTCCCATTGAAGTCAACAAGACCCTCTCAATTCACATCAACAAGACTCTGAGCACTCAGCTTTGTGGAGCCAGAGGACCTCTGAAATAAAGCGCAGAGCCACCTGTACTGTGGCAAAGTCTCTAAACACAGTCAGGGACTTGATATGTCTGCAAACTGCTAACATCAGAAGAATAAGGGAACTTGATTCTGGAAGTAAACAGGATCAATTTTTCAGTGATGAATCTCAGTTGGAAGAAAGTGGTTCAATGTTATTTTTTAATGGAATATGCAGAAGGGAGCCGTGCAACAGAACATTACCACAGGAATGAAAAGAAAAAACAGAAAGCGTCCTCCACACCCTAATGTTAATTCAAGAGTGAAAGGTTTAGGAAAATATTACAACATATGTGGAGGGAAAAAAAAAAAAATTAAAAAAAAGCTCCATTGTTGATTAAGTATCAATGCACAAGAAGGAATACACTGACAATGCCAGAAACTCCAAAATTAACCGACTTTGTAAATATTTGCAAGCTGTTCTAGGATTAATGAGGTATTCCATCCTTGAATTCAAAGCAGTTTGCAGCTCACATGAAATCCAACCAACAGCAACAGATTCGTATCAAGTTCCCCTTGAGACTTCCATCCTAATATGCTTAGATGGGTCCCATCACTCTTATTCCAGTATCTGGTGGCACAGGACTATATCTGTGCCACTAGGAACATGTGGAATCATAGAACCATCAAAGTTGGAAACAATCTTCAAGATCATCAAGTCCAACCGTCTACTAAACATTATTATATGTATTTATTAAATAAAATTATGATAGAGTGACTTAACATCATATTGTAAACCTCCTAAGAAATATTATCCAAGTTTCACGTGTGTATCCTTCTCCCTGCAGAATATGGAGAAAGCAGCACCTTCAAAGCATATCTTGAGTGCTAACGAAGTTGGGCTACAATGGCCCAAGGGCAAAAACCCAACTAACTGCCTCTGTTCTCATTGCTCAGTTCTTCCTGCCCAGGACTGACCAATGAGAAACATGTGCTTGTCCTAATATTCTCAACATCTCGCTGTTCTGGTTATTTAATGCACAAAATTGCTCACAAGAGCTGGGCTTCATTCTCCCGTTTGTTGTTGCAGGGCTCCTCAGAAACCCCAGCCTGCTGGCAGTGCTTTGTTTTGGTGTTATGAGAAGAGAAAGCACCCCAGTACTTATTTCAGAAGAACAAAAACATTGTCACAGAGACTTATTTTTGACTACAATAGCTGCCCAGAAAGCCGCCAGAAGTAACCTTTTGTCTCTTAGTTCATCTGCACCAGGAAATGGGGAAGAGTGATGAACTCGCTGCTAATAAATAGATGAGCATCCGCCTCTCTGCAGCTGAGAAATCCTTCTCATCACCATGTACAGCCCAGGGCAGCGTGCTGGTCCCCAGCCTGGCCTGATTAACACCAACCCAATGCTGCAGGAGCCTCACACTGTGATTAATTAGTCATAGGCAGGTTGAACTCCTGGTGCACACTTGAGAGGGCATTAGCTGACATCAGCTGTGACACCCTCAGCTGGGTCCCCGTCTCCTAACAGAGCCTCTTCTGGGCTTTGCAGCCCAGCTATTAGGAATAAGAAGACGCAGTAATTGTTTATAGAGTCCAATCAGCAGGGAAATTTCATTAGTTACATAGATGCAGGCTGTGCTCTTTCCAGAAGCCAGGAGGGGAAAAATAATCCCAGGATTATTTAAGGAATAACTAAATGTTCCTCAGACACCTCTCCAAGTGGCTTTTCTGACCAAATGTCTGTGAATCACATAGCTAAGATCATTAAGTCCTTCCCAAGAAGGCTTCTCATATACAGATAGCACAGGAATTCAAGGCAAAAAATTACAGGAGGCCCTGACTTATTTGTGCCCTGACAGCCTGTGAGTTCTGCAAGGGAACAAGATGTATTTTTCAGAGCAACCTAACAAAGTCTTGAGCAAGCTGCACCATGACAATACGCTGTGAGGAATGCACTCCGTGGAGCAAGCAGTCCTGAAACCTGTCTCTAATGGCCAGAGATGAACTCGAGTGGAGACCATCAGTTGTTTGTCAGCAAAGCAACTAGGAAAGCTAGCAGATGAAGATAGCCATTGACCTCTACCTCAGAGTTAAGACCTAGCAGCAAAGCTTGTCATGCTGGTGGCATCGTCCTCAATTTTTGTTGCAAAACAATCATAAGTGTCAGGTGGAAGATAGATTTAACTTCTCTTCTATAGAAAAGAGAAGGCAAGTGGAGTAGGGTCCCTGGTCCCACCATGATATCATGTGTTTGTCCTAAACAATATCCATCGGCAACTCAGTTCCTCAAAGAAAGATTAAGCCAATGGGGTAAAATCTTTCCCGCAATAGTAATGGTCCATTTTCAAGCAAGCTTTGCTCATTTTCAGCCACACGGCAACTGCCACATAATTCCCTGTGGGCTTTATCACTCTGCATCTGCAAAGTCCTTGCTAAGGAGGAGAACTGGTGAGAAGAATTTGTGTTTTCAGCAGGTTATCAAGTTACTCAGGCATTCAGGTGCCAGAATTATTGCAGCACGCTGGAATTTCTAGCTCTCCTGCTAAGTTCAACTCTGGCTGCGCTTCGTGTTACTTTTGAGTTCAAGAGTAGAGCCTTGCCCAGAGAAAGAGTCTGACTTAACCAAAAATTTCCCAACTGATAAGAAGCAAAGGGGAGGGTCGAGGACAGCTCGAAGCCCTTCCAGTGGAAAGGAGAAATAGTCAGCCAACTAAGCAGAAACAGATAAAATAAATAAATAATTATGAACGACAACAAAAATCAACCACAGTCCAACTTTTCTTCGTTCTCGTTCATTAAAGAAGCACTACCGCTTCAGAGTGAAATACTATAATAATCAAATACGGATCTGTCCTTGACCATGGCAAATGGCAGCTAGTAGTGAAGGTACATCCTATTTACAACAGTAAAGAGTTTGCAGGTAGGACAGCCAGAGTATTTGGGTTAGTCTCAGCAGCGCTTTTCCAGAGCACACATTTGATAAGGAGTGTGCCATCACCTTCTCTTCAGTACAGGAATGGGGTTACAACACAGCACTCGCTGGGCACCCATCTGCAGGGCTGGGGATGAGGAGCTCAAGATCCTGCCCAGGGGATGCTGTGTAAATGTAGATGAAGGAGGAGCAAATAACTTCTCCTGCCTCAGGGGTAACAAAAGGTGATGACGATTCCTCCCGTGGGGTGAGTCAGAGGGACATATGCAGAGAGCAGCCGTCCCGGTGAGGATGCAGTAGGAGCCCATGGAGGAGGCTCCGAGCCTCGTTGAGAGCTGTCGGCAGTGCTGCCATGCAAGGCTGCACCCTGCAACATACGTGATTCCATTAACTGCCTGCTCCCTCAGGAGCACAGCGCAAAAATGAAGTTTCACCAACAACAGAGAATCTTTCCGAGTGAAAATGAAGATTACTTGAGCTCTACATTAGAACTAAAAATGTCATGATCTCACACAAGATAAACACTTTGACACGGGAGCAGCAGACAACAGCAGAAACACTGCGGTAGATCACAGGGGTGGGAACTGCTAGCAGGCACACATTTTTCTCTTTAGTGGGAAAAAAAACCACCCAGGAAAATATAATTTTCCCTATGGTGTTTCAACTGCTTTAAAAATGAGTCAGGAAAGCAGCCAATGGACCTGGCATGTCCATTCCCTTCATCACCAAGGCAGCCATGCTCACATAAACTGAGGGTCGCTCTGTCCGACTGCATCATCTATTTTAGTTGTTCTGTAGCCCCCATCCAGATATTGATGTAAGGCTGATTGACATCACCAGAGCCAAGGAATAAGCACAGGAGACCTGCAGCTCCCAAGCACCCTGCTCCCCTGCATCTCCCCAAGAGCTGCCTCCTCCAAAAACACCATGGCACATGATTTCCCAAAGGCTCCAGTGGGTTAAAGGGAGCTGCAGCTTTCAGATTTCTACTGCTAAATAAGAGACAGTCAAGGACCAAGCTGTGATGCCAAATTAGCATCTATTGCCTCAAGCCCCTGCTGCCTGGGGCTATTTGCTCCTACACAAGATTTGTTTTGGGACGCACAGGCCAGGATACCTAAAAAAGTACCTCGATGTGGAATAACAAGTGATCTGTGGCCAGATGTGTATGCAAAAATAAACACACCAAATTATGAGCACAGGTGTGGTTGCTAAAGATGGGCGATGCTGCGAGGGGAAAGGCACAAGCCAGGAATGCAGATGGAGTGTTGGTACCTGGTGCAACAGTGAATTATGCCCAGGCTTTGGCTAAAATCACATCACCACTTTGCTCTCCAAATGTAAAATGGAGGAAAAAAACCCACCACAGCTGTCTCACACAGGGAAAGCATTAGGAAAAATGCAATAATTATTAGTGAAGCTGAATACAACGGAGATTGGAAGCATACCATTATTTTTAAAAGGCATATTTTTTGAGGTTGAAATAGGACTTCAGAAACACTAGTGTGGAAAAGAAAAGAGCCCCTGTATGCCACCATTGTAGCTGCCTCTCAGCTTGACACAATGCCAACATACCACCCAAAAGCCTTGCCCTGGCACACAGCGGTTCACCCTTCCTATGGCAGGCTCTGCAAGTACTCCATTAAGTCACACTCATCATCTGCTGGTCATTGTAAACATGCATACGAAATTATTGCGATATTTGTTTGCAGAAAGGCAAGTGAAAGATGGAAACGCATGCAAATTTAGCACATTGCCACGTAAACCTTTGTGCTGGCAGGTTTTTAGACACAAGCAGAGAGAAGTGAAGAGTTTCAATCCAAGGGAACACCCTGAGGCTCAGGTGGTCATTCACAGACCACAAATAATCATCGGCACAGTCCAAGAAGAGCAGTCTGCAAAAGCAGCTTCTCCACAGGTCTCTGGCACAGCTGCCGGGGAAAAAGTTGGCCAAGCAGATCCTTGCCCTGCCAAGTCTTAGTCACTGTTGTGAGCCCCCTTCAGCCTCACCAACACAAAGGTCACCCAAACACTATTTCATAAAGAAAGAGCAAAGTGCCAAATCCAAAGCTGTGACATATTTCATTTCATTAGGGGAAATATATTTACCTTGGGGTTTTTAGGACAAAATTGAATCCAAATAGAGAAAATGCCATCAAGCCCTCCTTTAAAGTTAATTGATTAATTTGATCGCCTCAATGTTTTGCATCAGCCTAAAAGGCAGCTTTTCAATAGAGTGAGTCATTTTAATTAAAGCATAGTCACTGCAGCATTCTCCTTTAATGCCTTCTTTCTTTTCTACCACTAAGAAATGCACTTCTATTTTAAAGTAACAGTTGAGTTATAGTTTTTGTCTAACCTTTCCTACCCAGTACATTGGTGACTAGGCGTTGGAAACAGCCTTACTAACCAGCAGCAGCTCTGGAAGAACACAGGCAGACGATAGATTCGATTGTATCCAAAATAAGTCCCCTTTTACAATTGGTCCACAGACATCTTCCCTAGAACCAAGCACGGTTGATTTCAGTGGCTGCAAAAATGATCCCTGATTCTTGCCATCTCAGTTTTGAGGCTGGTCCTGCCCATACACACCTGGTGAGGGATGTGAGATCCCACGGAAACCTCTGATTCCTCCTGGGGCAGTGGGTAAAGCAGCAGACCAAAGAATTGTCCTCCAGACTAGACACAGTGATAGTGGCAAGTTTTTTTTGAAAGTAATGGGAAAAGTTAAAGTGACAGATGTCCATGAGAAATGATCAACAAGATGATGTCTCCTCACCTTGCAGCACATTTTACAGCCTTCTTTTCAGGCTTCTCTAATGCAAGAAGAATTTCACTAAGGAACCAGCAGTTTGTTTCAAAGTGCTCCTAAGTCATAGACTGGCCCAACTGCCTCATATCAGATTAATTGTGACACTTGGAATTCTTGCCTGTTGAAACAAACTCTATTTGAAAAGCTCTGTACTAACCATCAGTCAAGAAACCAAACGAACGGGAAGCAAAGCAGCGTGCAAGAAATCTCTCCTATTCCAGGAGCTTCCAGCCCCGTGAGGACACGTGGGGATGAAGCTGACACTGCTGCAAAGTTAAAAACAGGAGAGCACCCACTGTGGCCAGTCTTCCAGAAATACATTATACCCTTGTGGTTTGTGAGCCGAGTCTGGGGAAATGCTCGATCACACCTCACCTAGCTGAGGACTCTGAGAAGAAAGTCTCTCACCCACTCACGTCCTTCGTAATAAAATACCGGCCCAAAAGCAGACATAGAGTAGCTGCATTTGACAGATGCATTATGCCAAAGAAACAGTGAAAGACAGAGAAGTCTTCTAAAAGGAAATAACCCACCCTCACCACCCCCAAAATTCAGGGAAGACACAAAGGAGCAAAGAACATTTAATTCCTTAAAAGCACTCCACCTATACAGCTGCTGTAGAGCAAGAGGGGTTTGTTTGAAATCAGAAGTTTCTAGAAAAGCTGGAAATTTAGAGACATTCTCTAATTATTTTCATAGGAAACAAGCCATACAAACCTGGAAGCGATGCTGATTTGGGGCCAGGTGTTGTAATTATGTTACTTATATTTACTCTTTCCAAATAGCTCTATTTGATGATTCTAAATTTATTTTGTTTTATTCTTATAAATTTTTTTTTGTATTTTTCAGCTCTCAGGTCAGTAGATAGTAGCAGCACAGCTTCAAGAGCTGGTGTCGACAGGAACAGCAGTAGCAATTAAGGACTTTAATTGGCTATACAGAAAAGAACAAGCCCTGGCAGGAAAGAGAAAACATCTATTTTTTCAGCGTTATCTTCCTCTCCTGTCCTAAGGCCTGTGCCTCTTAGTCTCCACGTGGTGCTTTCCCCCAGCAGCTACGTGGACGCGCTGGTGTGATGCTAGTGCTACCTCTTGCCCAGAGTAGATAAGGTCTCTTTGCAGCTTGTATTTACTAAAGCTGCACAAGAGACGTTGGAGATAAGCGGCTCTGAATCCAGTGGGCAGGCAATTATTCAGAGAGCAGAGCAGAAACATGTCCGAGTTCCCAGAGGACTTTAAATGGTCACCAATCAAAGGAGAGCTGAAATACATCTTCACCCACAGCAGAAAAGGGACTTTAAGAAAAAACAAATCAAAACAAGAAATAACATTTATAGCCAAGCCATTTGGGCAGAAAAAACTTCTCAGCTGCTTCTCTAGCACTTGAGAGCACTTAAGAGTTTGCTCAAATGCACCAGAGACCACCAGAAATCACAGAAGCCCCACAGCAGGGGAATGAAAACAACGGCCCCAAGCTCAACACAGAGAGCTCTTCCACTTCTTGAACCTATACCCACGAAGAGGAAAGTGATTTAATGCAAATGGGAGAGAACCACCACAACTTAGCAACTGCAGAGAGCTAAACCGCAGCTATGGGGCTGCAGAAGGAAAAGAGCAAAGGAAGGAGGTGGTTGCTGGCAAAGCACCAGTCTCTCCCTCCACACTAGCAGTCTCCACTCACCGAGACAGTGAGACACGGGCAGACTGTGGAATTCCTCCTGGCTGCCCCACTCCAACCTAAACTGCTCAGTTTAAGCAAGTTTTAAGGCCAGAAAGGTGGTGTTTTCATGGCAACATAACTATTAGGCAATAGAAATCTTGCTGTTAAATCCTAGTGAAGGCAGCTGGAGAGGGTTTCTTCTGCTTTGTCATTAAAACACCAGCATCTTATTTCCAATAATACAGGGGGTTTAAAGACAGATCTGCCATTCTGCAGAGAAAAGACCCTGCTTTTTCCAGAGCTAAAAGCTAACCTGCAGAGCATCTGCTCTTTGAGAGGTAACACAAAGATGTAAGAATAAGATGGATTTGGAAGAACAGTTAAAGTAACACTCATTTGGCAAGCCCAGCAATCGCATTCCTTCCTACCTGTGAGTTTCCTTCTCCCAACCCAATGCTCATTCCTTCCAGCCACATCCTCTCCTCTTACCATCACTGAAATCAATGTTATTAACATGAAGACTAATGCAGGGCACATTCTAAGTCCAAACTCGTGAAAACAGAATCCTTGTCTTTATTCCGGTATTGATGGTGATGATGATGACGACGAGGATGAGGATGATGGTGAGTTTATGCTGCTTAGCAAATAGTCCATAGCAGGGCATGGAAATGTCAAGGCTCCAAATCAACCCTGTGAATAATAGACTTAGTAAGATTATTAATTCATAAGTTTAGATACGAGGAATGTACACTCTGCATATATAACACACGTGGCCATAAAGAGAAGTGGCAACACTTACAGGTAATAAAATTCACTATTTGAAAACAGCTGCGCAAACCACTATTTGAGCTATTTCTCTTAAAGTGTTTTTCCTTCTATGGAAATAATTTTGCCTCTGGTGGTGATGGCTCTCTTCTAGACTATTGCATTCCAAGGCTTTGTTAGCTAAGAGAGTCACAGGCCCTTCTTCTTCATTCACTGCATCAGCTACAGCCCTACATGGGCATATAACAGATCAAGGTAGAAAAGTGCTGGTTTTTGCCCCGCACAGCAGTGATGACTTCAGCGGGCACAAGTCCCAAGGAAGAGGTCCCAGAGAGATGTCAGAAGTGCCAGCAGTTTGGGGGGGAAAATTCAGTGGCCTGTGACCTGGGTTGAGTGGAAGATAAGCAGAGGCAACACGGAGCAACCTTAAAACACCCAGATGAGAGAACCCCAGAACCTCATAGCATTAAACTCAACTCAGACAAGAAATACATTCTCCCACAGAAACATGGTAGCGTATCATATCTTTCGTACCACATCTAGTCTCTAGTACGCTTGTGAACACACAGCATTTTTTACGGAGACTAACCTTGACATTCGGCAAACCATTTCTGTGACCTCAATGCCCCCACAAGCTCCCCGCACAGATTCGTGTCCCCCTCTTCCCCAGTTGAAAATTTCTCATCACCCCATTTCTCCTGAGTTAACGATGACACTCAGTGGCCAGGAGGATTCTCTGCAGTCTATACTTGTGCTACAGCATCCAACAGATAATATTCATTATATATTAGACACAGCAAATGTCTTCTGTGAGTTTCAGGGTCCAAAACCAGGGCTCAAGCTATACAGAAAAACAGTGGAAGGAAAGGCTTAAGATAAAGGTGAAAGAAAACCATAATCTTTTTTCCCAATTTGTGCAGTCACCTGAGAAATATTTTCCAGCAATCTGCATCCAAGCTATGGGAAAAAATAAAAAAGCAGACTGGAGGAGGCAAAGGCAGCTCCAGATCAAATTATTAAACAGGCACATTCAGAGAACATGTAGTCAAAGCAGATCACACTGCTAACCTACAAATCCAAACCACAAGCCAAAGAGTTAGGCACTCATAATGTGCAGTTTTGTCCTGTTCTCCCCTCCCACCTCCAAGGATGGATGCAAACCAACTGCACAAAGTACAGCTTGAAAGTCTGTCTCTGGAGCTTTGTCCTGTTGCTTTCTTAACACAAAAGAATTTTTATCTGCTCTTCAGTTCTGAGAAGTCGGAGCCTGATGGATAACCAACCGAAAGGAGATCAAAAGAAAACACCATTGCACATGGACAAATAAGTGATGAATAATTTGAGTCCGTTCCACACAGCATTTAATCAGAAGGTTTGAAGGATTGCTATACATGTCTCTAGCAATGCAGGTCACACTGGTACGATGCCTTTCAGTTTTGACCTAGATACAATACTACTCTTTCAATGAATTAGACATTTGATTTACGGCATTCCTGTGCTGAAAGAAAAGCAAGTAATTAGATATCACACTTCAGGAATTGCAACACTAGGTATTTCCTAGAATCTGTTTCCGATGGTAACTCTCCTCTTCCCTGAAGTGCTTTTCTTACTATTTTTCAGGAAACAGTTTGATATTTTGTTTTCAACATATCAATCTTAGACTCTATCTTAGGTAGATACACAAAACCCAGGAATTATTCTTTCCACAATGTAAAGCACAAGTCATTCTACGTGCACACATAAGCTGACAGAATATTAAGCCATGTAATTTACTCTAACAATACCAGTCCTACTCACTTAAGATTCCTCGCTTTACTTTGTATTAGAATATCACTGCATCACAAAGGAGAAAAGTTTCCATCCTATCTAATTGCAAAGGGAATTCATTTAAATGTTACACAGGGGAGTGTTTTTACTCTTACCATTGTGGCATAATTGTGTTTTCCATCATGCCAGTGACAGTATCAATAAGATATACCTTGTTATCAAATCTTATTACAGCTGCCAAGTCAAGCAATCAAAACAGAGGAAATGCAAGAACCCCAAGTTGGCTCCCAGCATGTCAGCATCATGATACTAACTTGATAGTAAGATCTGCCCTTGAGTGCTCTGAATTTTTCATGCTCAGAACTGCACCCACTGAGCATAATTTAGGCACCATGAACATGCCCCTGGTAAAATCCACATATCTCCATTGCTCACAGGCAGGTTCAGGGACTAGTCTGACTGCATCAATAATTTGTGAATGTCCACCATGGACTTCTGCTGAAAGAACGTCAGCAAATAAGACACCTGAATATCAAACAGAGCACTCAAAATAAGGAATGTATCGCTGAAAAACATTTGGGAAAGCCATCATTTCAGAAACTTCCCCATCATCACATCAGAAGTTGATAAAATTTGGAGGGGAACTGAACCAGCACAGGGCTCCCTGCAACGAAGCACCTTCAAGTCACCATACAGGGATATCCCACGTGCCATCTAGCCCCTGGTAAAGAGCTATAAATCACTCAGATACACTTAAGGGCAGAATTTTAGAGGCTTTAATGGCTGAGATTGAAGAAGTCTCACCTAGGTTGTACATGCTCCAAACAAACTAACAGAGCTCAGCACTGATAAGCAGATTGTGTGCCCTCGCAGCCATTGGGCCTTTCTTAGAGCTAAAGGCGTTTTACAATTAGTTCCATCTCCAAGATGAATAGCAGCCTAGAAAACAGCATCTTTAATCCCCACTCTTCCCCCCTGTTTACCATTGTAATGATGGGAAGGTAAATTAAAATGTTCCTAGTGTAAAGAAGCATGAGAGGATTCTACCTCCTGTAAAATATTAATCAGATTCACTGACTAAAAAACCCCCCACATTTCTTATTATTAAACAGACATCTAAATTACAGCTCAGAATGACTCCAGCTGCCAAAATAACAGAACTCAACTCTGAAAAGCTTCCATACATTAATATAGATCCCTGCCAGGTTAATCAACTAGGGAAGGCAGCAAAGTGACCCCCAACTGTGACCTTTGCCTATAGTACTCAGCTCCCCTAGTAAGGCTCTTGCAGGATTTACACCAGACAGGAATAAATTTTAGGAAGGAACTGAGATTGTAATAAAGATTCACCAATGGGGATGCGCTGCACGTAAGCCCATTGCTTCACTTACAGGACATATGAGCCTAACAGGTCACTTTATTTATATGGCAAATGCTGAGCGTTTAATTGTATAGCATGACCATGCTATCCAGGTAATTATAGGCTACCTGCCAACTACTTATTTCTTCTCTTTCCCCTATCTTCAAGCCTGCAGCTGCTACATAAGTGATCACACTGACTTGATTCAAACAATCTACAATAAATACCTGGTTAACCAAGAAGTGTCCTCAGCAAATAATAGCTGCTATTGATATTAATGGCAACTTCATGTGCATATTGCTGAGAAAATTAGTGCATATGGTATTGACTTACTAAGACCTGGGAGGTTTCTGGAAAGCAAACGAAGGCCAGACAGAAGTTAAACTCGTTACTCAGGCCTTGCTTGGCTTTGACAACCCAGCAAATGTTGCTGGCTCAAGCACTGAAGACTCTTGTGCAAGTATCCCAGGAGATTTCTTTGAAAATAATAAAATAAAATTATCAAATATCCACAATAGGGAGAGGTTCCTGCAGAGCCAAAGCACTACTCATGTTGCGGCCTGCA
>WEIS01045311.1:0-26888 GCA_013389965.1 Todus mexicanus
TGGCTGGGGTTAAGTCATGACACATGAGAGAAGAGAGACCAAAAAAAAAAGTAAGTTTGATGTCTGGTGAATGGATTTTCCCACTCCCTGGGGGTCGTGTATTTGCTAAGCTGCAAAAACCTCAAAATCTTCAGCTTTCCAGTTACTCAGGATAGGTTTGTTAGTGCATGGTACTACATCCTCTGAGCCAGTTGCTTACACTGACCATGATCCTTCCCCTCACCCATCTGGAAAAGCAGCTGAGGAAACCAAGGATGCTTCAAGATTTGTTAGCCCAGCACAGTGAGAGCAGCTTCAGACTGCTTGCAACAGTCCCCTCTTAGTTAGGACAAGAACTTAGAGCAAGGAGACTTTTCTCCATAAGCTCATTAGGGTCCCTTTTGGCTTCCCAGGCAATGACTGAAGAAAGAGAAGGGAAGGGAAATTTTCAGTAAGAAACTTTAAATGATCATCTAATTCAACTGCCTGACCACTTCAGGCAAAAATTAAAGCAGGTTATTAAGGGCATTTTCCAAATGCTTCTTGAACACTGCCAGACTTGGGGCATTAACCACTCTCTAGGAAGCCTGTTCCAGTGTTTGACCTCCCTCTCAGTAAAGAAATGCTTCCTAATGTCCAGTCTGAATCCTCCCAGTGCAGTTTTGAATCATTCCTATATATCCTATCACTGAATGCCAGGGAGAAGAGCTCAGCACCTCCCTCTCCACCTCCCCTCCTCAGGAAGCTGTAGGGAACAATGAGGTTGTCCCTCAGCCTCCTTTCTCCAAATTAAATAAACCCAAAGTCTTCAGCTGCTCCTCACAAGACATTCCTTCCAGCCCTTTCACCAGCAAGAGTAAAGAACAAAAAAATGAGTGAGATAGAAAACAACATTGACACAAACAGAGGTTGGTTGAGAGTATCTGGAGTGATGGGACAGGCAGTTGCTGCAACTCAAACCATGACAAGATATCATTTTTGGACTGTACTAGTGAGCTTGGACCAAAACCTCACCAAGAAAACTGCTCACAGCTTGGAGGACCACATGTTGGTGCTGCCAGCCCAAGCCTTGGCCCATGTCACTTTATCAGCACAGACGTAGCCTGGTGCTCCTGTCTCACGTTTTCTCTGCCATCAGCAGACACAAATGAGACTTTCATACTCCTCGCATGCTGATCAACACGCAGCACCCTGTCATCCCATCAGGGCTAGCACAAGCAGAGATGCCCTGCAGGATGAATCTGAGAGACAAATCCTAGTGACAACCAACAGAGCGAGCAAGAAGGAGGAATTCATGGAAATGTAGCCTTTTTCCTAAAAAAAAATAATAATAGTAACAAGAAAAGAAAAAAAAAAAAGAGGAAGTTATTTATAACCCCGAGACAATAGAACATGGGGGGCTTCAAATCAAAGCTAGGAGATGGCAAAATTGCCAGTGTACATACTTTAATTCAACCCCTTTTCATATATACTCATTATATTATAATCTTAATTACATGGTTGCATGGGTTTTGTCTGCAGAACTTGGCTCATGGGATGCAATACGCTCATTGAGTCAGGCAGCAGGTTTCTCCCTGTCATTCAGCGGATAACCCCATCCCTTATTTTGCTGCACCGCACACGAGCCTTGCTCAAAGAGCAGTATTATACATTTCCAATTCTTTTCTCTGCTGATTCTCCCATGCCAGAAGTTTCACTAGTATGAATGAATTTACTTTCAAAACACTCTCCTGAGATGATGCCGTAGTATGATCCTCACAGCAAATGCTGGGAGCTGAGACACAGAGATAAAAAACATATACCCCATTACGAGTGTTTGATTTGAGCTTGCCGTGACCCATTTTTTCCAAAAGGTTAGCCTTTTTTAGAGCTTGCTTTGTTAAATCTCTAAGGTACCATTCATTTTAGTAGCAATTTCAACTATTCAACATTTTTGCAAAGTAGACGGCTTGGTTTCAATGCATGGTCAACAAAGAAGAAAGATTTGAGACCAAATTACTTCTTGTGCGAGCCTGATGAAGGGTCTTTTGTGGTAGAGTCAGGGCTGAAATAGGGCTGGCCACAAAACAGAAGTTCTTGTTTGAATGAGAAGAAATGAATAATCAGGATTTCATTTCTAAACTATTTTAATGTATCTGAGATATTCTGCAATGGACAAAGGGGAAAAAATAAGTGGAGTCATGATTAAGTTTTATTTTGGGAATGGGTTTAGGCCAAGCATTAGTCCCCGCTCTGAATCAAGCAGAATCAAGCTCTCCTGAAATTGTTCCAAGTTTTAGCAAAAGATAAATAACTGAAATATTCACAAGATAAGAGGCAGACTAATGGGACAAAGACACACCTTTGAACTTCTGGATTCTTCTGTGTTCAAGTAAATCTCTAAATTTAACTGTCACTTAAACCCCTGTCCTAATCATCATAAGCCTTCCTGGTCTATCAAGCTTTTCCATCAAGACAACGATTTGGGACAACATTTCAAAGCAGCTTTACATTTCCCTAAATCTCAGTATTGGCTTTTCTTCCCTTCAATATCTCTCCCACTTCCTCACTTCCAGGTGGTGCCACTACTGTGATTTCACATCTACTCTGCATCAGCGGGGACAGAATATAGAATATAGAATCACAGAATGGTTTGGGTTGGAAAGGACCTTAAAGACCATCAGGTTCCAACCCCCCTGCCATGGGCAGGGACACCTCCCACTAGACCAGGTTGTTCTAAGCCCCATCCAACCTGGTCTTGAACACATCCAGTGATGGAGCATCCACAGCTTCCCTGGGCAACCTGTGCCAGTGTCTCACCATCTCCAGAGTAAAGAACTTCTACCTGATTTCTAACCTAAATCTCCCCTCTTCCAGTTTGAAGCTGTGAGGCCTCATTCTCCCACTACAAGCCTTTGTGAAAATTCCCTCCCCAGCTTTCTTGTAGGTCCTCTTCAGATACTGAAAGGCCACGAGAAGGTGTCCCCAGAGCCTTTTCTTCTCCAGGGTGAACAGCCCCAACCCTCTCAGTCTGCCTTTGTAGGAGAGGTGTTTCAACCCTCTGATTATCTTCATGGCCCGCCTCTGGACCCGCTCCAAAAATCCATGTCCTTCTTGTGTTGGGGGCTCTATATGGGATCCTTACAAGAGTTTTCCTTCCCTTAATAAATCTGGGAAACTGGAGATATGGCAAACCCTAAAGTTTCAGGCAAAAATGCAACGCACTCAACAGGAAAGAGCACAGAATCACAGAATAGCTTGGGCTCTGAAGATTCTCTGGTCTGGCTCTCCACTCAAAGCGAGGCCAACTCCAAAGCTAGATCTAGCTTTGAATTTAGACATCACTGCTCAAGGTCATCTTCTTGAGACATGGCTTTAGCAGAGAAGCAAAATCCGGGGATTTCCCTTCAAAAGGCTAACCAGCCATGGACAGATACTCATCTCTAGGTGTTCTGCTGGCTCTTCTCAGGAGGCTCCTGACCATGAGCAGTCCCTATTGCAACAGAGCAATAAATTGCCCTGTCCACATCTCATCTGTAATCGATGCATGTCTCCATCTGTTGCCCTGCTTCAAAAATGCGAGAGCTTTATGAACTGTTACCAACCCTGCTTCACTTCACAGGTGGGATAACTGCAAACCACATTTCCTGCTCTTTCTGAAGAACTTCACAGACCCTGTCTAAAACACGACTGTTTAATCGCATTCATTAGTATGTTCAAGATAATGTAACGCCGAAGAAACAAGTACCGAGCGTGTAACAAGCCAGATGTACAAGAAAGGTGATCTGCCAGGCCATGGGAGTATCTCCTGAGGGGCAGCCTAGATGATAGCCTCCTGTCCCCGACCGTTGTGCAATTAGATCCTTTCTCCTAATGCGTGTACCCACGTGGGCACCGGCGACCAACATCCTGCCCTTTCCCAACTTTCGAGAGCTGGCCTTTGCAGCCTTAATGTCCTTTTAATGTAGAACTTTTTGATGTAATTATTTATTTACACGACCGTGCGGCCTAGAGGGGCTCGCTTACAAGGGTTGCGTGAGAAGACTCTGATTACTCAGGCTTCGGAGGAGATGATTAAAGCAGCGTGACTAAAGCGTTTAAAGTGATCTGTCCTAAAAAAGGGCAACGCGTGAAGTGCCCTCTTCCTGCAGCTGCCGCCTGTGTTCAGAGACAGATTTGTTAACTGCAGCGACAAAAGGGAACTTCTTCTTTCTTCTCCCTCTCATCTCCCTGGCATTAATCAAATGCAGCATGCGCTGGGTTTTCACTCCTTCCAGTTGCCCGCTCAAATTGTTGACTCGTTTCCAGGGAGCTACACGTTCACCAGCCTCTTGACAGCAGCGAGGTGGGAGACGGGTCCCCAAAGGCATAATTCAGAAGACAGTATATTTTACAGAGTTGTCAAGAAGTTCTTCATTTGGGCTGCTGAGCCTTTATTACTAGTGACGTGTTGTAAGACAGAGAGGACCCAACTTGCAGCTCAGACTTCAGGATGAGTTTGCGAGAGTGATAGAAAAAAAAGCCAAACCCACAAACTCAAACCACGACAACAAAAAAAAGAGCCCTTCTCTTCAGCGTGGAGCTTATCTAAGCTGCTACTTGCCAAGTGAGATAAACGTGGGCCCTCACAATCTGATTATCACAGTCATTTCACAGGCTCGATACGATCTTTAATCCACGGGCCCCTATGAAATTAAACTGGCTGATCTGTTCAGATCGAGGCGAGGGCTGAAGAGCTGAAGGATGAAAAGGAAGGGCGTAAAAGGGGAGGATGAAGGAATTTCTTTTCATTGCCTGAATATTCATTGTGGGTGGCAAGGTTTGGAAAAAATGGTGAAGGGGAGAAACCCACAGCAACAGGAAATCCCAATACGATGAAGAAGACTCTGATCAATGATATTTTCCCTAAATCTTCCTAATGTTTGTTCACATGCAAACACTGGATGGTGCTTGCTTTTAATATGCAGATGGAATTTGCTATCTGTTCCAAAGTGAGAAAGGAAGAAACAGAGTTGGAATTTAAAGGGATTTACTGGGATTTTAGAGCATTCTCCCACTGGACAGAGTGGATAAGATGTACCTCAGAAATACAAAATTACTCTCAAAGAGTAGTAGCTGCCACCCATCCCCCACCTGCAAAGGTCAGGCTCTCCATGATAGCTACGTAGCCCTTCAGGGTTAAAAAAAAAGAAAGCGTTGTCACAGTTACATGGCCTTCTCCAAGGAAAGATACCCAGAAAGGGAAGAAAGGGATAAAAACCATTTTCTGTAGCCATTGAGATCTGCAAATGCAACACGCATGGGAGGTATCTCATGAAGGAGCCATCTTTCCAGAATGCAAGACCCCTCCTTCTAAACAATCCCCTTTCCACCATAGGCTCTAAGGTAAAGTTACCCTAAACCATTGCATATGCCATATTTACCCCAAAAATAATTTTTCCTCAAATGGAGAATGAAAGGAAGGAATTGGGGTGCGTTGAGAAAAGTGTGGGCAGCAGGGCGAGGGAGGTCCTCCTCTCCCTCTACTCTGCCCCGGTGAGGTCACATCTGCAGTTTCGTGCCTAGTGCTGGGCTCCCCAGGGCAGGAGATACAAGAAGCTACTAGAGAGAATCCAGTGGAGGCTGCGAAGCTGCTGCGGGGCTGGAGCATCTGTGTGGGCAGGCAAGGCTGAGAGCCCTGGGGCTGTGGAGCTGGAGAAGAGCAGCCTGAGAGGGGAGCTGAGCAATGCTGAGCAAGAGCTCAAGGGCCCGCGGGGGGCAAGAGGCTGGGGCCAGACTCTGCTCAGGGGTGCCCAGCACCAGGCCAAGGGGCAGCGGGCACCAACTGGAAGCCAGGAGGTTGCAGCTGAGCAGGAGGAGTAACTTGTTTAGGGGGAGGGTGTTGGAGCCTGGCCCAGGCTGCCCAGAGAGGTTGTGGAGTCTCCTTGTGTGCAGAGATTCCAGCGGCGCCTGGACACTGCGATGCTGGGCCCCCTGCTCTGGGTGACCCTGCTGGGGCAGGGGGGTGGCACCAGAGGATCTTCAGAGGTCCCTTCCACCTTATATCATGCTCTGATTCTGTGATTCCAATCCACACAGGCAAAGTTTGATTTTTCTGGAAGTGACAAACTCCACCAGTTTCACAGACTCACCGAATCAGTGGATTGAGTCAGGTGGACTTAGTCAGGTTTGCACTGATGTCAGTGAGATCAGAGGTTAGCCTCGGTGACACAGAGTTAGCAGAGCAGTCCTCAAATTGTCCCTAACACCGTGGGCATCTGGTTCGCTTCTGGTTCTGTCTAACTTCCACCTCAGTAACGCCAGCTCCGCAAAAATAGAAACAGCAGGAGACTGACGGAGAGGTGCGTTGGGCTGGAAAGGCTTTCATGAAGGGAGATGGGTTTTTGTCATCTCAACTTTGAAGAGACAGTGCAGCAGTCGGGTATTCAAGCTTGGCTTGCGTCGGCTTTTACAAATGGAGCGATGTGAAGAGTTATAAATGGAGGGAGCTTTTAATCTCCGAGCAAGCTACAAATCGAAGGTGAACCTCATTAACTTGGACACTTTGTGCGTTAAAAATGAGAAGCATTTCACCTAATGAGAAGCTCTTAATAGGTGTTGGTTTTTTGCTAAATTATCATATTAACCAGCAGATAATTAACAAGCATTTTCTTAATGCGGTGCTCTACTGATAAAATCTCATTGTCTATAAATCATCAAGCCACTACAAAAAAACAAACCCCAAACAAAACACTAAAAATGGCTTTTTAATCACGCTGGGCATTCTGGGCAAAAAAAGAACAGGACAATTTTAATTGTTGGGGAACTAGAAGGGAAAGACAAGAATCTCTAATCTGTTGAGGGCATGTGTGGGGTGCCTCAAGGTAAATCAAGCACTTAGGGCTGGTTTTTAAAACACTTCAGAGTACTTGTGGGCACTGATATGTCATTCTTGAAATGGCTTCCTCAGTGGTACAATGTGGCAGAAGTGGAAGAGTAGATGCCAGGTCCAAGGAACACTTTAGTGGAGATGGGAGGGGATCTTCTAAGGAAAAAAAAAAGAATCCTAGAAAGAAAGGTGAGCCAAGAGTAAGCCTTAAAGGTAGAATCATAGAATCATAGAATGTTAGCGGTTGGAAGGGACCTCAAGAAATCATTGAGTCCAAGCCCCCTGCCAAAGCAGGATCACCCAGGGCAGGCCACACAGGAACACATCCAGGTGGGTTTGGAAAGTCTCCAGAGAAGGAGACTCCACAACCTCTCTGGGCAGTCTGGGCCAGGCTCTGTCACTCTCACACTGAAGAAGTTCCTCCTCATGTTGAGCTGGAACTTCCTACGTTCAAGCTCACACCCATTATTCCTTGTCCTATTGCTGGACACCACAGAAAGAGCCTGGCCCCCTCCTCCTGACACCCACCCCTCAGATATTTACAGACACTAGTAAGATCCCCTCTCAGCCTTCTCTTCTTGAGACTAAACAGCCCCAGTTCTCTCAGCCTGTCATCATAGCAGAGATGCTCAAGTCCTTTAATCATCCTCATAACTCTCTGTTGGAGTCTCTCCAGTAGATTCCTGTCTCTTTTGACATGGCGAGACCAATCTCACTACAGTATTCCAGGTGCAATTTCTGAGTTGCCCTGGTAGCTTCTCAGTTGTACCTCTTGAATTGCTGAATTAATTTCAGCCTGTTCTCATAGTTTCACTATTTCACAGCTCTACCTTTCATATCATCTTTGCTCTCTCAGTCTGCAGGGGAATTTGGGCAAGGGAGGATTTTGCAGGGAGGAGAGGTGGCAGAGGATGAGCTGAGCAAAGTGCAAGGTTCCTCTCAGTGTTCCCTGTTCATGTTTCCCCAACACCTGCAAACTGCAGTGGCGCAGAGTGACACAGCATCAGTTTTCTTCTTGGTGTCCAGCTGCTCCAACCACTTTGCTGCTGGGGTTGGGCATGGATGAGAAAGTCAGAAAACAGGGAGCAAAGAACAAAACCACATGACCTAGCTCAGAAGCAAAGAGGTCAGGAGAAAAGCAACACAGAGAGAAACCTTCAAGCCTGAACTGTTCCAGGGGTCTGGGTGTTGGGTATGAATTCCTCCTTTCTAGCTGATAATCCATAGCTATCCAGAAGAGCCTCATAAATGCTGATGAGGCTGTGGGCATGGAAAGAGACCTTAGATCTTTCTGCTGCTGCGGAAAGTCACCAATCACTTGAACGAAAGGAGACTCCCTTCTGACAGTTCAACAGCTGCAAAACTATGATGCGTGCATTGCTTAGCAGTCCTCAGCCCAACTGGCCAACATACATGAACCTGTGTCTCTAAAGACCTCTAAAAAGTAGCTTAGATATACCAGCACCCATCATGTTGCCACGTCTTTAAGCTATATATCCCACCCTAACATGGTCAGAAAGGAGCACCATGAATACTGTGATGTTCCAGCTACTTTCCATCCTTCTGTATTTGATTCATGGAGGCAAGAGGCAGAGTCCCAATGTGGTAAAATCCCCAAAGCCTCTAATAGTTTATTGTGAACTTCAACCTAAGAGGGAAATGCTGGAGGACTCCCAGGTAGAGAAGAGCTTGGATAGAGGCTGGTGAAGCAGAGCTTGGTTCCTGCACAGGATTATGGCAGGGGCATTGGACTAGATGATTTCTCGAGGTCCCTTCCAATCCCTAACTTTCTGTGATTCTGTGATTACAGAAGCAAGAGGATGATTTCACCACAGGACTTTTGAATGAGAAGATTGGCAGAGGATGGCTCTTCCCTGGCTCATCTTTTGCCCCAGCCCTGGTACCACCATGCCTTGGATGAGCACTGAGTGAGTGGGTGCTGCTCTGCCTCTTCCCAGCAACCAGGAGAAAAGGAGGGACGGAGCTGGAAAGACAGCGTGAGATGAGAGTGGATGAGGGTGAAAAATATGGGGGGAAGGGAAAATAGAGCACTCAGCATGATCAGACGTATTGGGAGGACACTGGGCCCCAAGCACAGGCTATGCACTTGGTACTTGTTTTTCTACCCAACAACACGAGGACTTTTTAGAGGTAACTAAAGACCACCAGAAGCCTTCATCCAGAACTCAAACAGTGGAAACTTTCGTTAACGTTCCCTCCCTGCCAGCTCCTCTCCTTTTCTTCTTTACTTTATCTCTAGGTTACGGCCAGCATCTCAACTGGAATTACCTCAGGCTGCTGCTGAACCAGCTCTGACCTCTGCTGCAAATGTTTTTGGGGCAGAGCGGCTGACGGGAGAGTCCAGGCTGATCAGTGTGAGCCATGCACCCCAGCCCGCTTCTCCCTCCAGCCAGCAACGTGATGGGGTGGGGAGGAGGAGATGGGTTTGGGTTCTTTTAGTAAATTTACTCCATGATTTATTGGAAGGGAAAATCCATTTGGAATTTAAAACTATTAGCTCCTTTCAGCGTGCATGTGTCTGCATATCTATAATATGCATATGTAACATAAACAGCTATAAAAAAAACAAAACACATAATGAAAAGGGGAGGGGGAGGGGTGTTTGCAAGCCTTGCAGGCACGAAGCGCTGGAGATGTGCAGCAAGCTTTATAATTACCATGGCATTTCCAGTGCGTTTGGCCACAAAAGCTCTGAATTGAACGGCTTAGCATCCCCTTCTGTCTCCCCGCGACTCTTCCTTGCATCGCACAAAGCTCAGAAGCACCATTTGAAGTTTCAAAAAGGAGCATTTTTGTGAATGAGATAATCAGCAGCGACTAATCGGCCACGCGCCCCTCCATGTAATTCGCGCACCTCCAGCAAGGGAACAAAGCCACGTCCAGCTAATCCCCTCGGGTCACGCCTTGAAGCGTATCACACGGGCCCTGTGGCAGGAGAAGAGGCAGGAAGGATTATGTTGTCAAGAGCAGACGTACGTCTGTGCTCTTACATCAACCGGGACCTTGTTATGCATAATTCCAGGTAATGAACTCCAGGAGCGAGGCTGTGCAGCTGCTGTTTGGCACACTTGGGTCCCTATCCTGATGGTACAGAGGGGATCCTATGGACCAGCAATGCAGAAACCACATGGGAAAGCCCCAGAGCCCTGTGCCCTGGAGATGGGACAATGTAGGTGGTACACTTCACCCACAAGATTGTCATCTTCTCCATCGCTTGAGGAAAGGTCTTAATAAGAGGAGGTTTAAGTTGGACATAAGGAAAAACTTCTATACCGAAAGAGTTATCAAAGACTGGAAGAGGCTGCTCAGGGAAGTGGTTGAATCGCTGCCCCTGGATGTATTTCAAAGCCGTCTAGATATGGTGCTCGAGGACATGGTGAAGTAGTGGCCCTGGTAGAGTTAGATAATGGTTGGACTTGATGATCTTAAAGGTAATTTCCAACTACAGCAACGCTGTGATTAACAACCATTTTTTATGCTGGTGAAATCACGTCATAGCCCATAAACGGTGCCAGGCTGCTATGCAGAGTTACAGGACGAGGGCAGAAGGAAAGACGGCACTGGTGAGGCTGGAGCCTTGTGCTCAGAGTAGTCAAGGGGAGGGAGAGGAGCCATACGGGGATCTGGGCTGCTCATGCATTTCACATACAGAGCCACCAGATCAAACAAACAGCAAAACCCAGGAGCGATCTCAGAAGCTCTTAAATCCCCTAATTCCTCATTGCTATGGGAGAAGCAAATACCGTGCGGGGAAAGGCGAGCAGGAGCACGCGTGAGCGTGCACACAGGGATGCCTGCAGTTGGCAAAGAGCACGTTTCTGACCCTGTGGCTCACCCCACATCATCTGCAGGACTACATTTGCTGATAAGAACAGACTCGGAGCTGCCTCGCTGAAACAAACACTCAGGGGTGGTGAACGTCCATCCTCGGGATCTAAACGTGCTCTGCTGTTCACAGACAGCACCTCAACCACAAAGGCAAAAAGCTTCATTCCCCTTGCTCCAAAATTCACCCTGGAAAGGAGAAGCTGTCGATGTGACACTGCTGCAAAAGCAACCCAGCCGACCGTCTTTGGAGAGCCCTGCTCCCTCCAGACAGAGGAATCTCTCTCTCGCTGACATCCTCGCATCCACACACGCTTACTCCTGCTCCGTGGCTCTCCAAAGGGAGCCATCACTCTCTTCAAAATGCTCTCCTCTAGTCAGCGGTGATAGGCAATGTAATAATATCTTTTATTGGGTCAATACATCAGCTGGAAAACAGAAACCATTCCTTTCTCCAGATGATGGCCAAAGAGTGACCTACGTGAGTGCGCGCGCCGGTATATTAGAGCTGTTAGGCTGGCCCGATAGGCAGGCTGGTATATTTACCTCTCTTCGTTTGTCTCTAGGTGCTTTATTGCATTTCCTGGTTTGTGAGCAGCCTTAATAAAACATCTTTCCAAAGGGCTCTCCGCTGCGTAGTAAATATCCTCCCTCATCCACCAACTTAGATAGGGATCAATCAATCAGCAGAAGCCCCTTGGGATGCCAGGGTGCATCATTCAAGGGTAGGGACAGGACGGGCAGGTGACAGCAGAAGGATTGCCATGTTTCTACTAGGAATTAACCCCTCTCCGTTGCTTGCTGACGAAACTAAAAGGAAAGAGGATGGGAGAGTCCTCTGAAGATGGGAAAGGTTTCATCTCTCATCCTCAGCAGGGTTTCTTTAAACAGCCTGGAGGAAAACAGGGGTCCCTGAAATCAGCCATCTGGGTGGCTTGGTATGAAGAGCTGCAACACAGCAGAATGCCTTGGGCTCTCCTGCCAGTAGACATCAAGATCTCACCATGGATTGAAGGGGTACCACACATGCAAGGACTTGGGAATCATCCTGTTGAGAGACGGGTCAGGATCGGGGTGTAATATCTCTGTGGGTAAGGTTTGATGGTGGCTTGTTTGCTTTGCACTGGTCAGGAAACTCACAAAATACCTTTTCTAGCTGGCAAGCCAAAGGGTGGCACCAGCTTGGTGGGTGCAGGAGCTGTCTAGTGCGAATCCAGCCTGGCTCTGCTCAGTGCCAGACCAGGTGACAAAGCATCTCCCCTCCTGGAAAGAGTTTCGTTAGTGATAAAGCCTTGACAACAAGGTTTTATTGCTGCGTGTGCTTCACAGCTTTGCAAGCATCTCTCCGATTAACTCTTTGGTGTCTTCCGGAAAGCAGAGAGAGAAATCCAAAAGATTCATTTATCGCTCCATCATTAGCACATTACAATGTCAATATTTGCCTTCAGCAGCCTGCTGCGCCAGGTGGGGGTGTGGAAGCTCTCACGTAAGGAAGCTGCATCCATAAGTAACGATGACCTTTTAATTGGTCCATTATGAGATCGGAGCTTGGCCACCACATCGGGCGAGTTCACGAAGCAGTTAATCCATTTAGCAGAGTCCGGATCTTTGGAGAGGATGTAAGTGGTGCGGTTGTCCTACGAGCTGCGTTTGAGAGTCATTAAAGGGTTGGGGGTTTTGCAAGAAGAATCACATTTTAACAGCATTAGCTCCCGGCTCCACCAGGCAAGCCCTTGTGAATTATCCTCCACTGAAGCTGCAGCTATAGATTTCATCTTATAGTTTCCGTTGTATAATAAATGACAGCTCTCAGACATCCTAGAAGAGGGCTTCTAACGGCAGTCGGCACGCGGGAGGAGACAATACATCCAGACTCGGGAGTGAATTAAACCTCGTCTCTCTGCAGATGGCTCCTCTCCAGCTGGACGGAGGCTGTGGGCAGCGCCTTCTCAGGCTGCGTTTCATCATTTGGCTCCTTGCACATCGACCAAGGACAGGCAGAGTCTGCAAGTGTACATCCAACACACGCTTCCACCTGTTGTGGATGACGCAGCTGGCTCTTCGGCCAACCAGTCCTCACACTTCCATCACCACATCTGTGAACAAGCTGGAGTTGTTGCTCTGCTGGTGCCAAGCCTGCCAAAGGCTTGTCCTAAGGGGGGACCTGTCACTGTTTGGCTACAGAAACCCCTGACCAGATAGTGCCTGCCAAATTCTGTCCTCGTGGAGTGGAGTTCACAGCTTCATGCAGGATGAGACAACTGTTGGTTCGGAAGGACGTGGGATTAGGTCAGGGAAGGAAATGAGGCTGAAGGAATGAATGGAGGGCAGGGTCCTTGTTTTCCTGTCATGCATGGTGGAGATGGTCACCAGGGGTCATCTATGAATTCATATGTGTTTTAAGGCCCTTCGGAGGTTAAAAGCTAAAGGAGATGACTTGGAGCTCCAGCTCATCCTCTGTGTGGTGAGTAAAGGGCTCCAAATCACAGAATCACAAAATATCTTTGGTTGGAAGGGACCTTTGAGATCCTCTAGTCCAACCTTTGACCTAACACTGCAAGCTCACCGCTAAACCATGTCCCTGAGCACCAGGTCCACACGTCGTTAAAAAGCCACACTTCTGTGGGCAGCCACTCAGCCCAGGCTTGCAAATCTGTCCTCCAAGAACTCTCACAAAGCCCTTTATGGAGGCAGCACTCAGAGATGGTGAAAGGCAGTGTGAAGGCCAGCAAGAAGGGCTTCACCAGTGTCTAGGCTAACTAAAGAGATGCTGCAGAGAGAGAACCTCAGTCAAACCTCAAAGCCAAAGGAGTTCCTTCTGCTCCCTTCCCTTGTCTGCCTGGCTGCCTCTGGTGGATCTACACCAGGATGCTGTCCCCTTCATCTTCCAAAAATGATTATACAAACCACAGGGGACCCTCCAAGGATGGGTGACAGTAGATGGTAGTGCTGGACCAGCAAGGACAATTAAACCACGGAGTTCCTCCATGAGGCTGCAACATGGCAAAGTCCTGCAAGCCCTCCCCTGAAAATAATGGGACTCTTGGTGTAGAGATCTATAGGGATGAAAGCTCAGGTTGTGAAGATGCACAGCCAGAAGGACACTCATGTTGGTCACATTCAAGGTTACACCAAGAGACAGATTTGGAAGGAAGACTTGAGCTGCCCAGTGCTTCTCCTGGTCAGCCTGGCAGTGGGATGTTCTGTCCTGTTGGTAGAGCTGTAACTTGCCTGATCTCCACCCGGTCATCCTTGCACGCTCCTACCTCTCGAGGTTCCTTTTCCCCGAAGCAGCTAATCATCGCACTGCCATGACCTCCCGCCCCGGACCTCATCTATATGGCTAAACCAACCGTCGTGCTCAGTGGCAGCCCAGATTAGTGCCTTGTAGATAGAAGCATCTTTGTGCCCAAGCACTGACCTTTGACTCGGCTCCTGATCTCAGCGGATTTGATGTGTCCGATGCTATTTGTCTTGCTGCTCGCCGGGAGGAAGAATAGGAGAGGGGGGCGGCACGCGACCAGGAGCTGAAGGGAGCAGGGGTCTATTCTTGGCTCCATCACAGACTTCCCCCTCTGACCCTTGGCAAAATGACTTACTCTGTCTATTCCTGGGTTGCACGGGGTCGTGCCCTGCTGCAGTGGATCTCCAACGGAAGTGTTTGCAGCAGCAGGAGGATCAAAGGGTGGAGGATGCAATTGGGCTGGAGCCTGTGTTGCTTCCTGCTGCTAAATCCAACCTAGAGCCACAACCTCCAGGGCTGCAGGCCACCTTCTCTGATAGTTTGGGCGTCACATTCAAAATGTTGTCACAGGCAAAAGTTAATCACATCGAATTCAGAAGATAGCGTATTGTTAGCACATGTGTGGTACTCATCATGCCAGAGTCCTTCTGGGTCCTATGGTTTAAGGCACTAGTCACCTCCAGCAGATAGGTAGGGCTGTCAATAAGGCATCATCATCATCTTCGGAGGTCCTGCAGGGACAGGAGTAATATTCGTCCAAATCCTAATGTAGAAGACTGATGATTGAGGGACTGGAATATCTTATGAGGAAAGGCTGAGAGACCTGGGGCTGTTATTCTGGAAAACAGAAGCCTGAGAGGGGATCTTATTAATGTTTACGAATATCTGAAGGGTGGGTGTCAAGTAGAAAGGGCCAGTCTCTTGTCAGTGATGTCCTGTGATAAGACAAGGGGCAATGGATACAAACTAAAACCCAGGAGGTTCCACCTCAACATGAGGACAAATTTCTTCACTGTGAGGGTGGCAGAGCCTGGCCCAGGCTGCCGAGAGAGGTTGTGGAGTCTCCTTCTCTGGACACTTTCAAAACCCACCTGGACTCATTCCTGTGCAACCTGCTCTAGATAATCCTGCTTTGGCAGGGGGGTTGGACTCAATCTCCAGAGGTCCCTTCCAACCCCTACCATTCTATGTGGTTCTATGGTTCTATGATTCTGTGACTGGAGCAAGGTATTAACTTGCGCTATGCATGAAAGAGATGTCACATTTACCACATTCAAGCTTCAGTCAGATGACCACAGGCAACCTATGGATCCTGTCAGTCTGTCCTAGCCCTAGAACGACCCTCTCGAGCATTGTCACAGGGGCAGGAAGACCCTCGGGCACAGTTTACTGTGATTATTGCCTTCCTGCCTTCAAGAAACCAGAGCTTGCCTGGTCATCAGCTCCATATCTACCTTTCCATTGAGATGACCTCCCACAACCATATTTCAGACCATTTAGTTGCAGAAAGCAGAAGGGAGGACAAAGCTGGTCACACTCCCAGGCTGGGTGGATGTGCTCTCCCCAAGGCTGGACCTAGGCAATGGTCCCATTCCACTCTCCAACCCCCAAAGGTCAATGCCCAAATTATTAGAACTCATTTAAAGATCCAGATACATGATTAATTTGACAGACAAAGGCCTAATTGGTTTCAGGACTAATTAAGTACATATACTTGGCTTTGCTTAATCAGTGAAATTTCCAATGGCATTAAAATGTCTGAGACTACAAATCCCCCGAGATTTAAAGCAAATAGTTAAAATCAACTTAGATCCAATTATCATATAAATCACTAATGACCTGGGTAAATTGGAAGCTCTTTGGCTCAGCCCCTCGGGAAGAATAAACCTGATAAAAATGAACATGCTACCTGGATTAATACACAGGCTCAGGGGACTTCACCGCAAATATTCCAACAGGATTTTTTTTCGGTGACATTATTACTCACTGCAAAATGCCAATATTTCAAAACCGTTTTCACAGGAAGGTTTGGATGAAACTTTTCAGCAGGAACTTTGATTCTTTTGCATTCAGCATCCTCTTTTCACTCAAGGACAGGCAATTATCCATCGCTGGGCACATTCCTGAGGAATATTTTGGCTCGGGGGCAATTAGTTATTTCCGGACCCATCTTCCTACATTCTGCTTTTCATCTTGATCATGGTCACAGTCTGATATCCCACTTATAATAAAGAAAATAAATAAATAAATAAAGTGAATGGAAACTTAGGGTTTGGCCCAATAAAAAAGAACTTGCACATGTTTGCTACATGCCTCAAGATAATCAGATCTAGTTTTCTGGAAACGAAAATGGTGGTGGGCAAAACACCAGGTACCTTCCTTGAGCAACTCCAGGTGTCATTTGAACTACTCAAGTTTAGATTTCCAAATCTGAGGCAAGATCACAAAAGCATTATGGTGACTGAAGCCACCAGCTGGATATAAGATATCAGCTAGCAAACACAGACTGAAACACCTGTAATAGTAATATTTTTTTCACTCACACTCATTTCCAGGCTCAGTCTACAGGTGGTTCCCAGAAGACCTAATCTCAACCCCGCCAGTTAGAATATCTCACCTTGACCTGTTTCTTTTGTCAGCCTAAATTCCAACCTTCTCCATTCATGGGAATCTTACGCTTGTGAAAAGGGGGTAGATGAAGAACAAAAAAAAAGGGGGGGGGGATAAAATAAATATTTAAATAATACATGAAATACAGTTTTTATATATCTCCTGGTTAGAAATCCTAGTGTTTACACCTGCCAAACTGCAATGCATCTTAGGAAGGGTTGCCAGTGAATGAGCATTCCAAACCTTCATCTCCTGACTCCAGAGTTCAGCCAAGAAATGCTCACAGTCAGAAACCCCCTCGCTCCAGATCCCTTGCTCCACTGTGCGATTTCCTAATGACCCACCAAAGAGTTAATCTGAGTGCAACAAAGCGCGAATAAGATGAGGAACTAACAACAAATACCTCACCCGGAGTGGATTAAAGAAAAATCCTTGGACCTTTGACTGTGTCTTACAGAAGAAAAGAAAGAACAATATTAAGGTGCACCGCTCACCCCAAAAACCCACGTGGAATTAAAGCTGTGGTGACTCCACCTCAAGCGATGGTTACAAAAGCAGCTTCTGGAGATCCATGTTTGAACGTATGTTTTGTTCATGCCCTTTTATTTCAAGCTTCTGTTCTGATATCAAAGCATGAGCCTGGAGCTCTACAGTAGCCTGGATTTTCTTGAGTCCATCAAACAGTGGTGAGAGGCACATTAAAGTGGACAGTCAACTGGAGTGCTGTGGGTTGCAAAAGAGGCCTGCTGTGTCAGAAAACCCTCCCAAAAGGCACATCGACTTGACCAGGAGACCTGGTTTTTAAAGGAAGGTGCACATTCAAGCTACACAGGGTAATTTCTGGTTGGCCAAAGAACCTTAGTAAGACCCAGATGAAAGGCATGAAATAAAGCCATACCTTTCTCCATGTTCCCCTCTTCATCTTCACCCATCCTACTAGTACTTCGAGCTGGTTTGCTTTGAAACATGCCCAAGAAATCTCTGTGTGCTTAAAAAACTTGGGTACCCAGCCCAGCAGTAAATATCTTTGCTGTTTCCTGGTGTAGAGCACTTCAGTACTTGAGATGCATCCTGGTACTTCTCGTTTGTTTGCTTTTAAAGAAAAGATGCTTAATGAACAGACAAAGTAGAAAACAAAGAAAATCCACATTCCTCCTTGTTCACCCTCTTAATCCTCAGCAACCACAAAAAAAAGTCTAAAATATGGAGTGAGTCTCAGCAGCTCATCATCCTTGCTTTGCTCCCCCATGATTAGGAGGATCAGCAGAGGTCAGAGTACAGTCCTTGCAAAGATAAAGCAGCTCACAAAAATTTAAGCCTGTGGCTAAATAAAACTCCAATTGAGACACTCTAACTCTTCTTCTTGAAATCATCTGGCAGCACTGAAGTGTTAGAAGGGCAGATTCATCTGAGGACAGGCTGAGAGAGTTGGGGGTGTTCAGCCTGGAGAAGAGAAGACTCTGTGGAGATCATCTGGGGGCCTTGCAGGGCTTCAAGGGGGAGTGTAAGAAAGATGGGAGTTGTCATTTTAGAAGATCTTGTTGTAATAAGACAAGGAGTGATGGTTTAAACCAAAAGAGGGAGATTGAGAGTGGAGCTAAGGCAGAACTTGTTGGTGCTGAGGGTGGGGAGAGCTCGGCCCAGGTTGCTGCAAGAGGTGGTGGCTGCCCCATCCCTGTCCCCATTGCAGGGGAGGTTGTTGGGGGCTCTGAGCAACCTGCTCTAGTTGTAGATGGCCCTGCTCCCTGCAGCGAGATTGGACTCGATGACCTTGAAAGGTCCCTTCCCACTCAAACCACTCTCTGATTCTGAACTCTACATTTTCAACAGCCGCTNTGCTGGAGCTTCACCGGCATCAGTGCGATGCTGAGCCATCCCCGTCTCCTCCGCGGAGTGTAAATGTTGGCAAACAAGGATCTGCCTGTTGCTAAGCTACACGGGGCTGATCGGTGCAATGCAGAACTCTGCAAGCTCGGCTCTTGAATCCGTGGGGTGAGGAAAGGGGGTTGTCTGCGAGTGGGTGAACTCTGGGACATGCTGCTCACAGCATGGTCGGGGTTGTGAACGCCGTGTGCTGCATCATGATGCTGAGGATGAAAATTCGGCGTTAGGCTGCGGATGAGTGGCATGAGAAAGCAGGGGAGGATGCTTGAAGATGCACCTTTTAAGTTGATGAAGGCTCTAAAGAGCTTAGCCCCTTGGTGTAAAAGTAAAATCAACTGTTATTGTGTAACTCCTGACTCCCCAAAAGCTTCAAATGCATCCCTTGAAATTGGGAAAGGAAAAGGAAAAGGAAAAGGAAAAGGAGAAGGAGAAGGAAAAAAGGAAAAAAGGAAAAGGAAAAAAGGAAAAGAAAAAGAAAAAGAAAAAGTGAAAGAAAAAGTGAAAGAAAAAGTGAAAGAAAAAGAAAAAGAAAGAGAAAAAGAAAGAGAAAAAGAAAGAAAAGGGAACAAAAAAGAAAAAGAAAGAGAAAAGGAAAGAAAAAAGAAAAAGAAAGTGAAAACGGAAAAGAAAAAGAAAAAGAGAAAGAAAAAGAAAAAGAAAGAAGAAGAAAAAGAAAAAGAAAAAGAAAAAAAGAAAAAGAAAAAGAAAAAGAAAAAGAAGAAAAAAAAAAGGAAAAAAAGGAAAAGAAAAAAAAGAAAAAAAAGAAAAAAGAAAAAGAAAAAGAAAAAGGAAAAAGAAAAAAAGAACAAGAAAAAGGAAAAGAAAAAGGGGTAAGATTTTAATCTGGAAAACCCCTCAGCCATCAAAGTATTTCACTTAAAAGGAGAAAAAATCCAAACCAAAAACCATCTAGCCAACAACAAAATTTCAAGGCAAGCAAGTAAAACCCACCCCTGATCAGTGGTAACGCATGAAAGAGCTGAGCTCGGACCCTTCACCTCCCACCCTCACCAGTATCTGCCCAAAGGTCATAGCTTGAAGCCCACCAACATCAGGGCAGCCCCCCTCGGGTNTAAGATTTTAATCTGGAAAACCCCTCAGCCATCAAAGTATTTCACTTAAAAGGAGAAAAAATCCAAACCAAAAACCATCTAGCCAACAACAAAATTTCAAGGCAAGCAAGTAAAACCCACCCCTGATCAGTGGTAACGCATGAAAGAGCTGAGCTCGGACCCTTCACCTCCCACCCTCACCAGTATCTGCCCAAAGGTCATAGCTTGAAGCCCACCAACATCAGGGCAGCCCCCCTCGGGTGTTTTGCCTGCAAGTTTCTTGTAGTAGGGGCTTTTTTGGTGACTTTTTCTTTTCCCATCACTGAAACTTAATGAATAAAGCCTAATCAATACTCCTAATAAAGCTTCTAAGGTGGTAGGAGGGGACAAGACAGCTCAAAACTATCATTCGAATGGGAGGACTGAGTCTCCTTCCAGTATCTCAGCTCCGAGAGCCTCAGAATTCAGCTCACAAATCTGATCTCCTGTTTTGCTCTGGCTGGTTATGGCCTTTCCAGCATGGACATGTGTGGCCCCAGGTCACATCGCCCACCCTGCAGACACCTTCCAAGTATTAGGAGAACATGAGCCAAGGCAGACAAGCCCCAAGATCATAGAAACATAGAATGGGTTGGGTTGGAAGGGACCTCAAAGACCATCTCGTTCCAACCCCCTTGCCATGGGCAGGGCCACCTCCCACTAGACCAGGTTGCTCAGAGCCCCATCCACCCTGGCCTTGAGCACTTCCAGGGATGGAGCATCCACAGCTTCTCTGGGCAACTTGTGCCAGTGTCTCACCATCCTCAGAGTGAAGAACTTCTTCCTGATTTCTAATCTAAATCCCCCCTTCCCAGTGTGAAGCCATTACTCCTCATCCTGTCACTACAAGCCCTTGTAAACAGGCCCTCCCCAGGTTCTTTTAGGCCCCATTCAGGTACTGGAAGGCCACAAGAAGGTCTCAATGGAGCCTTCTCTTCTCCAGGCTGGTCAGCCTCACCTCTCTGCCTGCCTTTATAGGAGAGGTGTTCCAGCCTTCTGAGCATCCTGGTGGCCTCCTCTGGCCCCGCTCCATCATGTTCATGTCCTTCTTGTGTTGGGGCTCCAGAGCTGGACGCAGTACTCCAGATGAGGTCTCATGAGAGCGGAGTAGAGATGTTAATAAGGGTTCTCTATCACCCCAGTGTCCTACGTAATTTGTTTTCCTGGAAATCCTTTTTGCCAATGTTCCATAAATCCGCACTGTCTTTAGGTAGGTGCTTTCAAGACCAGAGCTTGGACTGGCTTGTGACCAAGGAAGAGGCATCATATTAGCCAGACTGGGGAAGGTTTAACTTAGTGCCTCCAAAGAGGGGATTTTTGGGGGTATTTCTCACTGAAGATCCTTTTCATATTACAGGCTTTTTCGAGTGTTTTCTGTCTCCAGAGCAACCCGGCTACATTAGCAGAGATCACACAGAGCCTCAGTGCAGCACTGTGGGGGAAGGAGAACCAACTTCCCTGGATCACCGCGCTCCTGGCTCTTCTGCCGTGGCCACCACCAGTACTGGGAGCAATTAGAGCCTCTGTTCAAACTGTTCTTGACTGGATGCAGAGTGAATAGCACCAGCGAGAGCTCCATAGGCTTTTGTACACCGATGAGAGATGGTATTTGAACAACACTGGTTGTGTTTGATGAGAACTGGTGCTGTGTGGGGCAGAGATGTCCAAGCACATGGACACACACACACACACACACACTGATAGTTCTCAATCTGCATCACGCCTCGGTTCTCAATACAATTTTTCAACGCAGCATCACTGGCCTGGGGTGGGGTCGAGTCTCCTGTTAGACTGCTCTGGGAGCAGTCATGGCTGCTACAGGGACTACCTGGGGGGACCTTGTCATTTGGCTTTCCTGTACCAGGAACCTCTTCTTGTACTGACACAGCAGTTGCTGGGGGCTGTTGAGAAATGTGTCAGGGCTGAATGCGAAGCCTGGTTATGGATGTAGAAGGCAACAGTGTCCCTAGCTCACATGTGGGCAGTGGTGGGTATGGATCTCCTAAGCTGAGCGAAGGGTCTGCAGAGGTTGTAGGACATGTGATAGACACCACGTCCCTGCTCCCTGCTGGGGGTTGGACTAGATGGTCTTTAAAGGAACCTTCCAACCCAACCCATTCTCTGATTCTATGAAATCTCTCCATGTTCAGAATGTGCTGCATCACCCACACAACCAGGGCAGCTCACCCACCAGTCTCCGTGGGGCACGAGCACTCCCAGACTCCCAGACAATGAGACATGCTCAGCAGCCAGCACAGTCAGCAGAGGGTTTGGTTTAACATCACGCTTTTGTCCCTGTTTCGTCAGGCTGCCGTGAAGTCTTCCCAGCAGCAGATTTAGACCCACCGCCATCTGGCAGAAGCCCGGCCGCGAGCCCATGGAGGAGCAGCCAAGTTGAAATGAAGACAAAGCACTTGGAGATTTTGATGGACGACAGGCAGAGCTGCCTTCAGTCCGAGCTACTCGTACAATATACAAAGACACAAATCAATGCAAAGTGTTGGAACTCCAGAAAGAAAGAAAAAATCAACACATCTATCACACTCAGACACATGTCCGTTGGAGCCCAAACGCTGGCAGAGCTTTTCATCAATGGCAGCAGCTGGAATAATACAAACTGGGATGTACACGTAACAGGACGTGGGGTCCCCCTCCCTTCTCTAAGAGGCAAATACTCCCCAGCTGCCTTTAGTATTGTCACCGGGCCACACAAATTCTTCCAATGCACCTTAAAAGAATGGATTTAGCCTCACTTTAAAGCAGGGACACCAAGGAGGTGAGAGCTACCCCATGGCTGAGCTTTGAGGAGAAAGATGAAGTTAGGTTTCAGCTACTGAAGCAAAGAATCATAGACTCACAGAATCATAGAATTACAGAATCATTGCGTTTGGAAGGGACCTTTACAATCATCAAGTCCAACCATTCTCCATCATTGCCAGGGCACCACTAACCATGTCCCTCAGCACCGCATCTCCACGGCTTGGAAACCCCTCCAGGGATCATGGGGACTCCACCCTTGCCCTGGGCAGCCTAGGCCAGGCCTTGACAACCCTTTCCATGAAGAAATTTTTCTTAATGACCAAACTAAACTGGTGCAACTTGAGGCCAGGTCCTCTTGTCCTGTTGCTTGTTCCTTGGGAGCAGAACCCGACCCCCCCCCCGGCTCCAAGCTGCTTTAAGAGCTGAGTATTTGGTCAGAAAGAAATGGGAACAACACTACAGAAAAGATAAAACAGTGAAAGATTACACCAAAATCTGCCTAACATGAGTTCTACTCACAGCTGCTACCTGGGAACTTGTCCCAGCATGTTCTCTGGGATCTAGTTCTGGCACTGGTTACACTGGAGAAGGAAATGGGGTGTATCTGGGGCTATGACCAGACAGGCATCCCTAGCCTCCAAATGTTCCCCTATAGATGGGGATGGAGATGATCATAGAATCACAGAATAATTAAGGCTGGAAAAGACTCTCAGATCATCNGCCAGGTCCCTCTCTGCCTGGCCGCTCTCCAGCCACTCATCCCCCAGGCTGGAGCGATACACGGGGTTGTTGTGGCCAAAGTGTCGGACCCTGCACTTGGCCTTGTTGAATCTCATACCGTTGATGTAGCAAGCCTGCCCACAGACAATCATTTATCCTCGCTTGCTTTCTGTCCCTGATGTGATACAGAGGAGACTCTCAGGAACCTCCTGGCCATCTCTCTATGAACAGAATATTAAAGAGGCGGACTGTGCCAAAGTGCATGTAGGACTATTAAGGTGACAGTTTGAGGTTTATTAAGTTCAGTTTAACACTCCTTCTTTCTCAAGTTGTTCTGCTCAGCGATTAGCAACATTCAGGGGGTTTGGGAGGGCATCCAAATGAAACATTAGCTGGATTTAACAGAGGTTGGTGGTTCAGCTTTACCTGATAACTGCCAACACTGAAGGAGTTAGTTGTCTTCTCCAGCCTGGCTACCTGAAACATGAGGGTGTTTCACAGCCTGTTAGTTCTTCCAGGCTTAGCCATCCTCTTCTTACTATAAATTTACAAATATTCCATCCTAAGCAGCACCTGTTGCACCAGTTTATTAGGTGTACTGAGACTACTTAATACACCTAATAGACATAGCTACCAGAAAGCTCTAGGCATTTCAAAGAGCCTAAGAACAAGGAATAAATATATGTATATATTTTAAAAAAATAGATTTAATGAGGAGGTAATTAACCCTGCAAAACATCTCCTTGTGCACTGACACGTGAGTCCCCAAGAGAGACTTTCCCACTTTGCAGAAGACATTTGACCTCTTGAAGAGCACTTGTTTCAGGCTGCCTGCAGACCTTTGAATCTGGAAATTTACTTGTAAATTGCACATACTTTGTCACGGTTTCAACCTGTCTTTGCCTGGGATAAAGCAGAAGTGCGCATTTGGTTTTGAGAGATGCTGAAGAGAAAGGTATCTGGGCCAGCCTCCAGCTCCCAGTTCAGCTGGTCCGAATCTTGGCCAGAAATGCCAACGCAAAGATCCACTGAAATCAGTAAGAAACAGGCTCCTGACCACACCCAAGGCTCACCAGGGTCACACAAGGAGACCGGGAGGAGCTCAGAATTAAACTTAGATTTAAAATCTCAAATTCATTTCTAATCCTGCAATACTTTCAGGTCATTCCTCAAGCTCATGGGACACAGAGTGGCTGGAGCAGGAGATCTTCAAACGCCTGGAGAACCAACAAAAGGAAAAATGTTGACTTTAGCTGCATGGGCACTCCCATATTCCCTACAAGGACCAGCAGACACGTTACGGGGAGCAATGATTCCCTGCTGTCTCCGCCTGCAGCTTGTGCAAGTTAGAGGAGTTTGAAGGTATTGGTTTGCAGTGGATGACACGTACCACAGCCAGAACTGGATTATTTCAAATCCTCCCCTTTCTTCTCTTCTGATGCTGGGTGGGGAATCCATCATGGATTCATCTTCAAGCGACTGCAAGGTCCTGGACCTGTCAAAGAGAGTGTCAGTCGTTTGTTTTAGCTGGATGGCAGGTGTCAGGGAGAGCATCTGCAAAGAGAAAGATGAGGATGGGCTATCTCTCACTCACTCATTGGTCCATCCATCCACGTGCTCGGAGACCCATCGATTAACACTTAACACTCCTACAACAGGTTACAAGTTCAAAGCGCTGTGCAAACCTTAACTAATGAACCCTCTTGCCAGGCTGTGAGGAAGAGGAGAGTTGTTATCTCCACGGTGCATGTTGGTAACGGAGGATGGGGGTGTTCAGGGCACTGGAGGAGAGAGGAGGCAAGATGGTTAGGGACCAAGGCAACAAGTTGTGAGTCTCTTCCTGATGATGCCTGTTGGTGACCACGGAGCAGTTGCATTAATTGCCTTTCCCCTGCAAACTGAAGGGTTAGATCCTGCCCCTTTCCTAAAAAGAGGCAAGGACAGAAACAGAGTCTCCATCAGGGGCTGCAGCTCTTCTTCTTGGCCTCTTCTCCAAGACCACAGAGCCCCATGTCCTGATGGGAGGCCATCCATTTGTGCTGAGACCAATTCAAGCAATTCCCCTTTATATCCAATTCATGGCAAGACCTGGGGGGTTAGTGCAGGAGTTTTGAACTAATGTTGATGTGAAAAACAGAAGGTTTGGGAGATGAACTCATCAAGGACACTGGTAGGACTAGATGATCTTTAAAGGTCCCTTCCAACCCAAAACATTTTATGATTCCAGACAGCTAAACTCTTGGACACAGGGAGCATGCTTTGTGCCAGTCCACGTGGTGCTAACCACAAAGGCGTGACCAGAGATGCTTCAATGATCACAAATAATTCCCCTTTAATGGGCGAAACAAGAGTTTGTGCAGTGGCCAGACATGCCAGGGAGGGATTAGGTGGTCTTCATCCTGCCCTAGAGTGGGAAAGGATGTAGAATCCCTTCTAGGCCTGTCTGGAAGCACACAGGGTCTTTAGTCCAAAACTTTTTCTGCAATGGCTCCTGACACCTCTCCCTCACCAGCCTCCCAAGCCAAGGGCTCTCTGTGTCCACCTTGAACTGACAGTGCTTCATCCTCCACAGAAAATGCACCCACGTCCCGAGCTTTACAAGTTAATCTTCAGCAACTCTGGATGCAAAGAAAAGACCCTTGTTATTTTCCCAGACTCTTTGAAATCGCAGGAAGCACTGAAATACGTCAAATGGCGCTTTGATTCCACCTCGTTCTCACACAAACGTGCACCCTAAGCAGCATCTCTCCCCACCACGCCTGGGCTCATCTGTTGATGTTCCCTTTTTTGCCGACACAGAGCCAATTAGGAAGGAGATGAAAACCAGAGCACACCAGCTACTGGGTTCTGCTGCCTCAAAACATTCCCTGAGCACCCCAGCTCAAAATGAATCCTGATCTCCTGATCACTCTAACCTGAGACCTCCCTTGCTCCACATCTTCATTATAGGAGATTCCGATATCACGTTTTATATCTAGATCTTTAAGTTTTAAATGCTTTTCACGCCAGAACACTTAGGAAATGACTAGAAGAAACGTTTGCTTTTCTAATAAGAGCACAGACGAGGCTTCACCGCTGGAGAGAGCCCAGTGGCTGGGAACAGACGTGTCCTGAGGGCAAGCCAAACCCTATTGTCATTCACCACCGCGACCCACCACTGCCCTGACAGGGGCAGACAGACGGAGCTACATCTATTATAGCAAACGAGACAAGGTCAGGGCACCGGATCAAACTCCAGCACACAATTATGCACACTTTTAAGCTACCGGCAGGCTATCTGTCACAGCTAGACCACGATGAGCAGCTTCCTAGACACTGGCCAGACCTTGGAGGTCTACACAGGCCAAAAGACCATTTCCAGTAGATAGACTGGGTTTGGTCACCCTGTTTTGGAGAACAAGAGAATTTAAGCATGGGAACACAACTATGCCACGCTGTGTCTCAGGGCTGGTGAGTGACTTCTGTCCCCTGTTACTTACAACAATGATGCTGCCAAAGAGCCCTGGGGTCTTCTGCAACCTCTGCTTTGAAAATCACAGAATTACGGAATGGTAGCAGTTAGAAGATCCCTCTGGAGCTCCTCTGGTGCCACCCCCCTGCTCCAGCAGGGTCACCCCGAGCAGGGGGCCCAGCATCGCAGTGTCCAGGCGCCGCTGGAATCTCTGCACACAAGGAGACTCCACAACCGCTCTGGGCAGCCTGGGGCAAGCTCCAACACCCTCCCCCCAAACAAGTTGCTCCTCCTGCTCAACTGCAACCTCCTGCCTTCCAGTCAGTGCCCGTTGCCCCTTGGCCTGGCGCTGGGCACCCCTGAGGAGAGTCTGGCCCCAGCCTCCTAACCTCTGCCATTTAACTATTGATCAGCATTGATCAGATGCCAACACCAGCTCACTGTAGAGCTTACCTC
>WEIS01045316.1:1684-26201 GCA_013389965.1 Todus mexicanus
AAACCTGCCAAAATACTGCGTAGACAACGGAGGAAGAGAAAACACCGCCCCCTGCCACTGCCGTGTGGGGGTCGAGGATTTCTCTTTCTGGTGATGATCCAGACTTTGCTGGCTGTTTCCGAGCAGAATCCGGGAGCGAGACCCAGAATCACAAACGCGTTACTTGCAGTCAGGCTTCTTTCATGGTTTCCTTGACCTCGTCGCTCAGGCCGTGCTGGAGAGAACTCCTTTAATGCAAACGTAACTAAATCAAACGTGGGATTTTTGCATTCTGCTAAGATCCAGCCCTGGCTTTTGTGTTCAGCAGTACAGCCCAGGGCTTGTGAATCGCGCAGCAAAGCTCCCGCTGAGCGCTTTGCAAGAACAGGACGAGGCCTGTGCTCATCACGCTTTTGAACAGGAGGCAGCCTTAGGTTCTGGGGGTGCAGGGAAGTTCAGGTGTTGGTTTCCGTGGCTGGCAGTGGTGGGAAGCACTGTGCAGCCTGCCCAGGAGAGGATCCCCATCTGCCCCCTGCGCTGACGAGGATTGGGGGCTGCTGAGCTTCCAGGGCACCTCGTCCTTCACCTGGGTGTTCCCAGGGGCAGGAAGACACTCACAGACCTTGCGCTAAAGCAAAGGCCCGGGTGATGGAACGGGATGTTGTTGTCATGCTCAGAAGGTGGCTTGAGCCACAAAGCTGCGAGTGAACAAGCTCCCTGGGCTCTGGAGTCCAGGCCGGCTCAGCTTGAGCCTCGCAGCTAATGGGATAAGGGTTTTACTGGTGTAGCTTTACACCCAGAGACCTTTTCTATCCTTACACATTCAGCTCCCTGGCACAGTGCGAGATCACGCTGGTGTCCATGGCCTCAGCCAAAATCCTCTGCCAGCCACGGCACAGTCGACACCGGGGCTTGGGGAAGGGGCTCCTCTGAAGGAGCCGCTCTCTGATCCCTGCTCTGTGCTGAGCGCTTTGGGGAGCAGCAGGCAAATACATCCACTGAACCCGACTCTCTCTCTTCTTCCACAGAGCAAGCTTCCCATGCCTAACGAATGCTGGCCTAGATTATGAGCTCAAACAAGAACGCTCGCTACAATCGTTTCTCCAGTGGCGCAACGAGCATCGCTACTTCCGAGAACACTAACGGGGTAAGGCCGAGGGGAGGGCTGGGGCTGCTGCCTGCCTCCTCACCCTTTCTTTTGAGAAAACGAAGATGCCTCTCAAGAATAGGGTATTTTCTTACCTCTCAAAAATTACGATATCCACAGATAAAAGTTTGGAATATGTCTGTGCATTGTTGGGGTTTTTCTCACCAGTTCAGGAGAGGTGGCGAGGCTTCGGGCCGTGCCGCAGTGATACGCGCTGACCTTCCTTTTGTCAATCTTTCAGACGAGAATGGAAACAACTTTTGGGCCAGCCTACTCTGCTGTGACCACCATCACAAAGGGTGAGAGTATTTCACGCGTAGAGCTTCTCCCCAAAGCCCCGTGTGTGATTCCTGCCAGGGTAGTTGTTGTTTTACAGATCATAAAGCTGTTGGGAGGAGCACTGTGTTCGTCACAGGCAGGTCCCGAGGCGCTGGCTTTAGTATTGTGCAGTTTAAGTGTTATTGAATCGTGGCATCTGATCACCAGGCGTGATGGAAACGAGCGTGCACAGCCATCTTCTCCCTTTAGGCAAACTTGACGGCACCACTGGGAAGCACTTGCTGAATCAGGATAGTACAAGAGGGTTTGATACAGAGCACGGTCCTGAATCTTATTTATCCCTGTGATTTCTCACGCGATCGTTACCGGTGCTGAAAATTCCCATCTTCACTCCGAGTCGTGCCGGACACTTTGATAAACCCCTCCTGGCCATTTTTAGCTCAGGCGGGAGATGAGGGTGAACCTGCTGATTGAAAATTCCTGTGCTCTGTTCCTCGAAGCCCAGCGGGTGAGGAGCCTGAGCCCTGCCGCGTGCTGTGGATGCAGGAAGAGGTCTGCTCTCAGCTGGGAATAAAAATATCCTTACTTCAGTGGAGAGAAGCTGTGGCACTTGGCACTGATTTAGATAAGGAAAGGAAATTCTTGGATTACATTTGAGTCCAGGCCTCTGACTCTGGATGGTTTTGGACTCCTGAATATTTACTTTCACATTTTGATACAAATCAGTAAGGTGATCTTTATACAAATATCAGTTTGTATAAATTTCCAAATTTAATTGAGCACACTTCCCTTGTGCTGCAAGAATATCCCGACCTCCCTTGCCTGAAGCAATTTTTGTTGGTGACCGAGAACTGTGGGAGTATCAAGTTTCCTTTTAATAGTATTTTTAACCTATGGACCTGGCGGAATGTTGTCTCTGCTCTTTTCTGGGCTGCCTGCATTTCTGCAAAGCTATCGGAGGTCAGGATTGTTCTGCCTGCACCAGTCAGGGCCTGGAGCTGGGGAATCCCTCATCTTTTAAAGGGAACATTTAGCAGCCGAGACTGACCTGTAGCTTGGAAATGTTGCTGAGGAACCTAAATGGCTTGCTGCTTTTAATTTGTTTTTTTGTTTGTTTGCTTTAAAGCTGACGGGACCAATACTTTTAAGCAGCATCGTCGGACGCCGTCCTCCTCCAGCACGCTCACCTACTCCCCGCGCGATGAGGACGATGGCATGGTAGGTGTTGCCAGGAGCCCCCCGCTGACAGGCTTGGCTGATGGTATGTCAAATGAGAGCTGTCTGGTGCTCCTCTGGACTTCTCTGCCTCCCTCCTTGTCCCCGTGTGCTGTGTTGTGTCTGTGCTGGAGGCAGGAGCAGCCTCAAGGTTCCCTGGCTGCCTCTGTGGCTGGTGCGGCAGGGAAGCAGGGTTGGCACTGCAGGAGCTTATTTGCAGAGCGCTTGAACATGGGATGGGGCTACAAAGCCCAGGAGCTACAAATCCCACAGGCCTACCTGTGAGCGTGTACCTGCTCCTGAGGTGAGCAGGGTGCTCTGAATCTCCTGAGCTCGGGAGAAAACAGAGCTGCTGGTGGTGATGTCTGGGGTGGCGAGTGAGCCAGTCAGGCTCAACCAGGGAGTGTTGGATGGCCTGTATAGAATCACAGAATGTCTCTGGTTGGAAGAGACTTTCGAGATCATCCAGTCCAAGCCTCGACCCAACAGTTCAGGCTCACCACTAAACAAGGTCTCTCCGTGCCAGGTCCACACTCTTTTTAAATAGCTCCAGAGATCATGGGGATTCCACCACTGCCCTGGGCAGACTCTTCCAATGTTTGAAAACCCTTTCAGCGAAGAAATGTTTCCTAATATCCAGCCTAAACCTCCCCAGGCCCAGCCTGCATCCATTTCCTCTAGTGCTATCACATGCCACCAGGGAGAAGAGGCTGTGTCCCTCCTCTCTCCAGCTTCCTGAATTTCAGGGAGTTGTGGAGAGCCAGAAGGTCTCCCCTGAGCCTCCTTTGCTCCAGGCTCAACACCCCCAGGTCCCTCAGCCGCTCCTGCTCTAGCCCCTTGCCCAGCTCTGTTGCCCTTCTCTGGCCACGCTCCAGCCCCTCCAGGTCCTGCTGGGAGGGAGGGGCCCAGAATTGAACATAGTATTTGAGGTGCAACCTCACCAATGCTGAGTACAGGTGGACAATCACCTCCCTGTTCCTGCTGGCCGCAGCGTTTCTAACACAAGCCAGGACACCACTGGCCCTTTTGGCCACCTGTGCACGCTGCTGACTCGTACTTAGTCGACTATCGACTCATACCCTCGGGTCCTTTTCCAAGCACACATTCCTGAGTCTGTAGCTACCGTGAGGTTGTTCTGCCCATCCAGCAGCACCGCTGGCCCTGCAGTTAGGACCAGAAAATCCATTCCTGTTTCCACCTCCAGATGGGGCTTCTGACCGCAGGGAGCAGGTTTGAAACCTGCAGAGTGGAGCACTGTGCTCCTGGGGATTACATCATCGGGGGCTTCTCACACAAGCCATTCCCCTGGCTCGCAGTTTCTATGCGGAAAAGCACTGCCCAAATTTGTTTCTGCCTTACTCACTCGTCACATTCACTTCTGAGTAACTTCAGTTTGGGGGATTTAGCGATCCAGCAGGCCTGAGGGTTAGCTGCTTAAAGAGAAGTTAAATCAGCTACATCAGTTAAATCCCGAACAGCCACAGCCAAGCAGACCTCAGTGAGTGGATGGATAGTGCTGGGACCTCGACCCTTCCCTGTCCCTAGTGTTCCAGGCACACCTCGTAAGCACCAGCTGCTGTTTAGATTTAAACATGTTGGTAGAAGACTTCAAATTAACTACTTGGGGACTTGGTCAGGTTACAAGACTCAGCTTCTGAGCCAGGGATAAGTGGATCTCTGCTCCTGCTGAAGTTAGGCGCTGGCAGAGACCGGGGTCAGCAACAGCACGGAGCTACAGCACCTCTTAAAATAAACCTGACACCAGATTGCAGGAAGCTTTGTTGTCAGCATCCTATAAAGTTCCTTCTGCTGCTCGGAGCTCTTGCTGTGCTTTATGTGAGCAGGCGCTTGTTGTTTGTTTGCTTTTGGGGCTTTTTTTTCCCAAAAAATCCTTTGAACGTTTGCCTCGCGTCCTTGGCAAGTGCAGCTCTCTCCATCGCGTCGCTGACCCCGCGGTGTGGGGCTGCTGTTCCAGGAAGCCCTTGGCTGTCAGCACTGATCCGTGGGCTGAGCGCTGCGCTCCCTGCACCCTCGTCACGAGCTCTGCAGGTCTCGGAGCGTAGGTGAGGATTTTTCCAGCGCAGTGAGGGGTGCTGAGGCCGTGATGTTTGGCCGTGTCTGATGCAGAAGCTTCCCCAACTCATCTGGAAACCCAAGTCACGAACTGAGATGTGCAGCCGCGAACAGGAGAGATCTCTTCTAGGACCGAGCCTCAGTCCTCTTGGACAGTCTCAGCCCCCCTTCCCTGGAGTGCTAAATATTCCTAAGCAAAAATAGCAAGAGGATTCCTGAGTGGCTCAGGAAGCAGCCTGCAGTGCGAGGTGCTAATGCTCCAGAAGCTCCACAGCTCTGCTGCTCCAGACAGACTCTCACTAACCCTTTTAGTAAGCTTCCTTTGCTTTGTCAAGAAATAATCTGGGGATTTCCCTTCCTCGTCACTAAGTTTTCCCTTCTCCAGAAGCTGCCGAGGGCTTGTCAGCCATGGGAGAGGCAGCTGGAGACGAGTCAGAGCCCTCCTGTGACCCCCCGCCACCCCCTTTTTCTTTCTTTTTTAAAGCTTCTGTTACTGAAACCAAAAGCAGAGGCGCATGTTCTGTGGGCAGGGCAGGGATTATGGAGCGGCTGCTCTCATCTCTCCTGAAGCAGTGCCAGGGGTTCCCAGCCTCGCTGTGCCTACGAGGAGTGGGAACAAGCCCTGTACTAGAGCCTTCACAGGGAGGCTGCTTTTGTAGCTGACGTGATGAGACCAGAGCTGGCGTTGGGGCAGACGTGTGCCCGTGGCTGAGGAGCTGCCTGGCTGGGCACAGGCTCTGCAGGGAGCCGCCCCTCTGCACTGCGCTGAGCTACTCACCAGCCACATCTGCCATCGGAAGGTGTTTGAGCGCTCCCGCCTGGGGCTGTCTGAAGATGGACTTGATGTTGAGTGCAGAAATAGCCCTGGCACGACGGAGGGGAGGTGGGACCCTTCTGACACAGGCTGGCCAAAGCAGCGCCACTTGTGCCACCTTGCCCTCGAACTCTGCAGGCCTTGAGCTCAATCCTCGGCCTTGGTGCATCTGGGGCTCCCCAGCCTGGGCAGATGCCTGCAGGGTGGGGATCCTGCGATCCCTGCTCCCTGGTACTGTTCGTGGAGCAGGAGCACCCTGCAGCTGCTCTACCCCGAGCAGTGCGGCAAAGCTCAGTCGAAATAGCCAGGCTAGGAGTGGGGAGCAGAGCCGTGGCTGACCCTGGACAGCTGAGGTCTCTTGAGTCTTGGCCTTGTTTTCATGGCAAAAACAAAGGCTGCAGGTTCCTAGAGGGGCAGTAAATGCCAGCACACACCTCTGCCTGGCAGAGTTGTCTCTGCAGCCACAGTGGAAGGATCTTTCTCAGCACATCAGCTTCTCCCCTGCATGGTTAATGCGAGGCAGAACACAGAGCTGAGCCCACAGAGTTGCCCCAGCCTAGCAAGGCTGTGTCGCACCCCTGCCTCCAGCAGTGCTCCTGGGCTGCAGTCCCCCCCTCTCTGTCCTGATCCACGCAGGGGGTTGGTTTTGCTAAAGCTGCCCCCCCCATGGAGCCTGCCCGGCCTGCCGTGTCACCTCCAGCACGGCAACAGTGCACAGTCATTCTTGGTGCTTTAATAACCTCTGTTACTGGTGGTGGAAAATAACAAAATTAATGGATACACATAAAACTGATTTACCTCATTACAACCGTTCCTCCTCAAGGTTTGCATATTTAACCAGTAAATGTGCCCTCTGTAAGAAAAAAGAGCTTTCTAGTTTGCCTTCTAAGCAGATGCAGTTGATACTCCCCAGTTGGAGATGGGCTGCTGGTTGATTTTCCCCTCTCCGAGGTGCGCTGCTGGTTGGCATTCCAGCGGCAGCGCTCCCTCGAAGCCAATCCCACGGCCGCCGTGACCAGCGGGCTTTTTCTGGATTGGTGCACGCCATGTCCACTTAGCTCTCCCCTCCCGAGCAGGAAGCGACAAAGCCGGTCTGTTACTGAATTGAATAGAAGGAAGTCTCCACACTTACGCAAAGAAATTTGGCAGAAGTTAGATAGCGAGCGAAACAACAAGTGCTGCTGCAGAGATTGCAGGGGAGTGCAGAAGCTGGGAGCTGTCTCGGGGGGAGGTTTGCAAAGCTTTCCGTGAGGATTAGTTCTCCCAAACGGTTGCTTTGCAGGCGGGCACGGTAAGTGTACAAATGAGTGCACCTTTGAGGGTGTTATGTGCTTGGAATTGAGACATCGGCTTGCTTTGGGAAGTTCAACCTGAGCGATGCCTGCCCTGGCTGAGCGCGGTTCAGCCTTCCCAGCTGCCAGGAAGGGCTCTTTTGGGGGCCACTCAACGCAGCCTGGCAGAGTGGATGGGCAAATGGAGCAGCTGAGTTCTGTGGAAGGGGAGGAACTGAACTGGAAGTGTGTGCGTAGGGCTCTGGAGCGGTGGGAATTGTTTGCAGTAACAAGAACTGTTTTTTTCTCTCTGTGCAGCCTCCGATCAGCACCCCACGCCGCTCGGACTCGGCTATCTCCGTCCGTTCCTTGCACTCCGAGTCCAACATGTCCTTGCGCTCGACGTTCTCACTCCATGAGGAAGAGGAGGAGCCAGTAGGTATTTGGGGTTGTCTAAAGGGGTGGTATTAAGAAGTTCAGTGTCTAAAGAGTAGCTTAGTGCACTCTTGTGAGTACACAGAGTTGTCAGGGGCCGATTTTTTGTAGTGTCTGGCAGCTACAAGCGTGGATGGCAGGACTCCTGGGCACCACTGACTTCTGCAAGTTACTTTGCTTCCTCGTGTACTATTTCCCTATCTATAGAGGGGGTCGGTGGTGAGGCTTTTCTGCTTCTCAGAAGTCTTTGCAAAGTCTGGTGTGATTCCCAGGCCCCGCTGCGGAGCAGGAGGGGGCAGCAGGGCTTTAGGCTGGTGGTCTAGCCCCAGGCAGCAAGGCTAATACAATTCCCCACTGATTCAGAGCCCCTTCCCGCACTGAGGGCTGCTGGCACCCCACTGACTTGATTGTAAGCCCCAGGAGGATGCAAGGAATTGTCCACTTGCGACCGTTGTTGGGGGAGGACACTTGTAGACTGAGCTCAGCTTGTGACCCAGTAACTAAGCCCGGACTGGATGCATAAAAGGTCAGGCCACAGAGCTGGGATAAAAGTGTGTTGTTTCGTGTTTAGGAGCCCAGGGGGGTGTGTTTGCATTTCTGAGAGCAGCGCAGGATGAAAAGGCAGAGCCAACCGCGGTGATTGATTTGAAATGCTGTGAGACGCGAAGCCGCGCTCTGCGAGGAGGGGAGAGCTGCGCTGTGCCGCCAGGATGTGCTCGGAGCCCGAGCTCCGGCAGCTTTCCTTGGTAAACAAAACAGGAGAGATGGGCCCATTGCGGCAGAAACAATATTGTTTCTGCTTCATAAGGGAATGAAAGAGCCCTTCCTTCAGGACGTTTCGAAAATACAAAAGGACAAGCTGCTTTGAAATGGCTTTTAAACTTCAGGCTTAGTGCAGGAGATGTTTCTGACAATGCACCGTTCAGCCCAACCAAGCACGAAGTACCAGGGAGCGCAGCTCACGCAGCTCTGGTGATCGGAGTCACTCTGGAGAAGGAGTTGGTCTGTGCAGTTTGCTCTCAGGTCCTGATCCTGCCAGATGCTGGTGCCCCCCTATTTGTGTTGAGCTGAGGGTCTCCAGCTGTTCCCACGTTGGAATGTAGGTCAGCAGATCCAGACAAAAGGTTTTTTTCTAGATAATGAAATCCTCAGCATGCCCTGTGCCCCTGGCTCCCCGACGCTCACCGCCAGAGACTTGTTTTGTTCCTTCTGCAGAGCTGGAGGCTCTTGCGTTTGGACTAATCCTTGTGCTCTCTCTGTCCCTTTCTCTTCTCCTCAGGAGCCACTGGTGTTTGCTGAACAGCCGTCCGTGAAGCTGTGCTGCCAGCTGTGCTGTAGTGTGTTTAAGGATCCAGTCATCACAACCTGTGGGGTAAGGCAGAGCTCTTCCAAATCCTGAGCGTGGGCTCCACAGATGTCCTGGGTGACCTTTAGCCAAGCCCTGACTATCCCCAGCAGCCGTCAGCCTGAGTGAGCCCAGGCGAGGCAGCCCCTGAGCAGGGAAGCCAGCGCAGCGTAGGAGCAGAGGTGCTGATGGACACGTGTTAGATTTCTCCACAAGGCAGCTCTGAGCCAGTCTGCGCTGGGGGGCGGGGGGCGTTCTGCAGCTAGCTGGAGAAGCCTGGGGCTCGCTTAAAATTGGGCAGCTTTTCCCAGGCTCTTTGCAGTCATCAGCCATGTCCCCGCCACGTTCCATCCCTTGGTGTGGTTTCAGCGAGGACTCAAACTGCTCGATCCCAGTCGGGAAGGGCTCTGTGGAGCGCTGCTCCCTCCTGGGCACCCCGGCAACAGCGGCTTGGCACTTGTGGAGAGAGTGTTTCTTATAAAGCATGAACGGCTCGGAGCTTCATTTAGTTAATGCTTGCAAAGGGATTTGAGATCCTCTGATGAAAGGCACAGAGTGTTAGGAATATTCTTCTGTCTTCCCCTTTACTGGGATGTAATAGAAACCGTATATTATTCCTGCTTCTGTGCTCCATGTGGAGAAACGTGGCTTCGTGACGGGCGCTCTAATGTTTGTGACGTGCTTCTGATTGCTTGGATGGAGCTGGAGCAGGCACAGCGGAGAGCAGGCTTGTTTACTGCAGCGAGGGTGCTGCTGTCCCCGAAGGTGCTGGGAGTCGGTGCAGTTTCGCTGCCTCATTTCAGCAAGCAGCTCTTCGTGGAGACACTTAAGATTTACTGGTTAATGTGAGGGGGGGAAAAAAATAAAAATGCTTCAGGAAGCAGCCTGGCTGCATTTGCAGCCGTGGTTTGGCAGCTCTGGAGGGAGCACGGTGCAGCTGCGCAGGGCAGGAAAAGGCTGCGGGAGCAGGGCAGCAGATAACGGCTCTGGAGAGGGACTCGCAGCCTCCTGCGCTGCTGCCAAGCGCTGGCCCTGGGCAGGGCAACGGGGCTGAGGAGGCTCCAGGGAACGCGCCGGGCAGGCTCAGGACCAGCGAAACGCTGCAGCCTTTCCTGCTTTCTTCATATTCATTAGTCTGTTCGATTGTTTTTGCTGCTTTATCAAGTTAAATTGTTCTACTGTGAGACTGGGGAGATAGAGAGCTATTTAAAGCGGCAAAATTTGCAGCGGGTTTAATGGGCTCGTGAAGCAGCTGTCAGCAGGATGGCCTCTGCCACCTTAGGCGAGCTCCGGAGGGATGGATACAGGCGATGGACTGGCTGGCAAGGATTGGGAGAGGCCACACTTGCCTTTGCTTTTCCTCTTGAGGACTTCTCAGGGAAATGAGAGGGGTGACATGGGCTAAAGTGGAGGGTGAAGTAGAGGAACCCCGTGCAGACCTGGCGGGTGGGAGTATCAGAGTGTGGCAGAACACGCCCGTGGTTTTGGCTTGCACCATGATCGTGGCCTGATCCTGAACAGGGCAGAGCCCTTGAAACTTTAAACCCTGTCCTCGTCAGGAATGGGCCCCATGTTTCGCTCTTAGCTGCCTGAGCAAGCTGCTGGTTTTTGCCCTGTGGTGCAAACTCAGGGCGTGCTGAGCTGCCAGGCAGGCGGAGCAGCTGCTGAGGCCCCTGAGCCTCAGGCTTTGGTATCTCCCACCTTTCCCATCGTTAGCCACGGGGAATAATTTGTCCGATCCTGTTTACGCTGACACTGCTGTTCCTGTTTGCCTCCACAGCACACATTTTGTAGAAGATGTGCCTTAACATCTGGTGAGTACGGAGCCGCTCTCGTGTGACGCAGCCAAAACACTGTTATTTTCTGGTTTGTTTGCTTTCACTTAAAAAGAAAGCCGCAGAAAAATGTCTGAAGGGCTTAAAATGAGCTGTCAGTCCCAGGCTGCCGCTGCAGCGGCGCAGGGCTGGCACTCAGGGGGGCTGTGCAGCTCTGGGCTCTCGTGGTCTGCGCTGTAGAACGGGCACTAGAGGGCTGAGCCTGGTTCCTGGGCACAGGATGTTCTGAAATCCTGGAATATGTGGTGGATAATCCCAGGATAATACACGGCTCGCCCAGAGCTGACCCACTGATTTCAGCCCGAAAGCTTTCTGTGGCTGCCTGTCTAAGGAGCAGGGGGGCTGCGTTTGGCAGAGACCCAGCCAGCCCCTCCTCCCCGCCCCCATTGGTGGCAGCTCTCTGGCCGCTGGCCGAGCCCCTGCACAGCAGCCCACAGCGCTGCTGCAGCTCGCCCGGCTCTTCCAGAAGCCCGATGGAGCCCAAGAGTCTGGCTGCTGGCCCGACCTAAGCAGCTCCTGCTTATTTGGGACTCCGTGCTACAAAAAGGACTTGGGGAAGCCATTGTTCAGCACAAAGCTGAGCCACGGCACGGCCAGAGCAGCGAGCCCTGAGGAGGCTCCCTGGGGAGTCCAGCAAAACAGCAGCTCTTTCTGCCTGAAGATGTTCATCTTCCACATGTGAAGGGTCCCTCTGCTCTGCGTGTTAATCACCCGTCACCACGTTGTGCTGTATCTATCCTGACCAACGGATTTGTGGCACGAGGCTTTGCAGTTGCAGTCCTGAGTTGCTCCGTTTTGCTCCTGCTCTCAGAGCTCGTGTCCTCGCGTCGCGCAGCGTCCCTGGCTGGCAGCGCCCCACAGGGAGCAGGGAGCTGAGCCCCACGCCTGGGTGGGGAGCAGGTTGAGGGGGGCATCTGCTGATTTGTGGTCACTGCCTGTGAATACTCCTACACTTCAGCAAGCACGAGGTAGTCTGAATTAGTGTGGCCTTCCTTCGTGGGCTAGCTCAAATTATCGCGGATTAACACAAACTGGAACTTCCCGCCAAGCCCCAGGAGATCGTGGCTTGCAGACTTCATGTGAATATTTGTGGCTGGTTCTGTTGCCACCGATCTGGGAGCTTCACACCTTGGCCTGAGAAGGCAAAGGAGTAAAATCTCCACGCGGAGGCTCTTGGAAACGTTCCTGCAACATCTTGGTCCTTGCTGACTGTCTCTTTCTCTCCCCTCCCTGGCAGAGAAGTGTCCCGTGGACAACGCCAAACTGACCGTGGTGGTGAACAACATCGCGGTGGCTGAGCAGATCGGGGAGCTCTTCATCCACTGCAAGTACGGCTGCCGGCCCGCGGCCAGCAGCAAGCCCGCCGCCTTCGAGGTGGACCCCCGTGGATGTCCGTTTACAATTAAACTCAGTGCCAGGAAGTAAGTGGCTTGTTCCCAGCGTGCGGCCTCCCCAGGGAGAGGGCTCCAGCACCAGCAATCTGCTGCCGTAGCTGAGCTGCCCTGCGGCTCCTGGGGAGAGCGCGGCTCCTGCCAGCCGTGCTCCGGGTGGGGGAATGGGCAGGGTGACTTGAGGGGATAATTCTTTACGCTGTGTCTAAGTCTTAGGATCATAGAGTGACAGAATGTTTTGGGCGGGAAGGGACCTTTAAAGCTCATCTCTTCCAACCCCCCTGCAGGGAGCAGGGCCATCTGCAACTAGAGCAGGTTGCTCAGAGCCCCCAACAACCTCCCCTGCAATGGGGACAGGGTTGGGGCAGCAACCACCTCTTGGGGCAACATGGGCCAGGCTCTCACCACCCTCAGCAGCAAGTTCTTCCTTCTATCTCATCTAAATCTCCCTCTTTTAGTTGAAACCATCTCCCCTTGTCCTGTCCCCATAGGCCCTGCTCCAAAGTCTGTCCCCATCTTTCTGCCAGGCCCCTTGAAGCCCTGCAAGGCCCCCAGAAGGTCTGCGCGGAGCCTTCTCTTCTCCAGGCTGAACCCCCCCAGCTCTCCCAGCCTGGCCTCCCAGCAGAGGGGTTCCAGCCCTCCCAGCATTGCTGGGGCCTCCTCTGACCCTGCTCCACCAGCTCCCTGTCTCTGCTGGGCTGAGGCCTCCAGAGCTGGACCTCAGAAAAATGAGGCTGTTCTCTGCTCCCAGCTTCCTTCAGTGTCTCAGCATCGGGACAGGGGATACACTGTGGAAGTGCCATCTCCCACCTGGGATGGAACACTGGGGCTGTGCTCAAGCAGAGGCCTTGGGATACTTTTTGTGAGAGGATTTATCCCAGTTATATCCTAGGAACCTGAGATCTGTCTCCCTCCCTGCTCTAAATGCATTCCCTGCCTTCGCTGTCTCCTGGCCACTGCGGTTGTTGGCAGCTGCCTGGAGGCTCAGCCCAGCAGCTGCAGAAGATGCTCCCTGCGTAAACGTGGCCTATTATTACTCCCAACTTACAGGCCAATGGAGAATTCACAGCTATAATTGCAGTCTTCAAGCAGGAGGCTCTCGATGCCGTGACAGGCTCACGGGGCCTGACGAGCTGTGTTGTTTCCGTTAATTTTTGCTTCTCGTTGATTTTCCCTCTTTTTCTCCTCCGCGTGGGCAGGGATCATGAAGGCAGCTGTGATTACAGGCCGGTTCGCTGCCCCAACAACCCCAACTGCCCCCCTCTCCTGAAGATGAACCTGGAGGCGCATCTGAAGGAGTGCGAGCACATCAAGTGTCCCCACTCCAAGTACGGGTAAGGAGCTGGTGCTTTTTAGCGGGAGGGCTGCGCTGAGCTCGTTTCTGAGCTGCTTCTCAGCTACTGCAGCTTTGGGATGGCCTCATGGGCTCAGAGCAGCCCTGTCTGGTGCTGGGCACTGGTCTGAGACCGAGATCAGCCTTGCAGAAGGCAGCCTCTGAGCCTCTTTTCTAGAATGTTGGTCACGCTGCCCAGCTGTAATCCCCGCTGGCAGCCGAGAAGGAGGGTGAGGAGCTGTGTAGGCAGCAGAACCAGCTGGAGGAGAGTCAGGGCAGTGGTTGTGGCCAGAGCCACACAGGGAGGAGGACGAGTACATGAGTCATGCAAGCACCATGGCAGTGTCTTCAAGCCAGTCCTCTCCCAGGGCAAGGGAAGTGCTGACCAGCCTCATTTGGGGACCTGCCCAGGGCTCAGATGTCCCTCTGAGAAGCCAGCTGAGCAAGGAGGTGTCCAGCGTGAGCCCTGCTCCAGCCGGTGTCTGCCTTCCCCTTGTAGGTGTACGTTCATAGGGAATCAAGACACTTATGAGACCCACTTGGAGACGTGCAAGTTCGAGGGTCTGAAGGAGTTCCTGCAGCAGACAGACGATCGCTTCCATGAGATGCAGGTGGCAATGGCCCAGAAGGACCAGGAAATTGCCTTCCTGCGCTCCATGCTGGGGAAGCTCTCGGAGAAAATCGACCAGCTGGAGAAGAACTTGGAGCTCAAGTTTGGTGAGTCTGCCCCAGACAAGCGCTGCGGTCAGAGCTGTAGGGACTGGGCAGCTCTTTGTTGGGATGGTGCATTACAGGATTCAGTCCATGCTTAAAGCCGCTGCCATGCAGGTTTCAGGAGATTTAGATGTTCCTTGCAGGGGAACAAAGAGAGGTTCCATTGACCTCTGCTGCCAGAAAATCATGAGACCTAATCCTGCAGTCACTGGTGACTGAGTCCCAGAAGACAAGTCCTGCAAGTCTCTGGAGGCAGCTACCACCTTTCTGCTGTGACTTACTCCCCTGCAGCCCATGGGCAGCCATAAAAACTGACAAGTTGGATGGCCAGCGATGTGGCCATCCTGGAGCTGGCTGGTTCCTCGACACCTCTGCTGTGCCCAGCCCTGTCTTACCTCCCAAATTTGCTGGTTCTTCAGCATCCAAGCACAATTTGCATTTGAGTAGCAGCCACCGTCCTGCTTTGCCCTGCTGATGACAGCAGCGCGTTCTCCTCCCGCCTTGCTCAGAGGGCAGGTGGCAGCAGGTGTCCTCTGCCTGTTCCCCTGCGCGCCGCCGCTGACGCTGCACTCACTGTGGCCTGTCCGTCTCTTGTAGATGTGCTGGACGAGAACCAGAGCAAGCTGAGCGAGGACCTGATGGAGTTCCGCAGGGACGCCTCCATGCTGAACGTGAGCAGGGGGCCGGGCGCTGGGGCAGAGCAGGGATTGCCTGTCGGGAGCTGGTTCTGCCACTAGTTTGGTTTCTCCTGGGGGAAGGTTTCCCCTGGGCTCAGTTAAAGGCAGCTCAGCGAGCGCATTCTGGGCACTGCGTCTAGGCTGCCATTTTAACAGCTTCTGCTGCCCTTTCTCAGCCTGTTGCTGCTCTGGAAATGTGTGAGCAGAGGAAAGGATCTATGGCCTCTGCTCCAGAGCCAGGGCACCCCTGTACCCTTTATACTGGCCAGGGACAGTCCACCCTTCTCCCTGCCGGCAGAGGAAGCAGGAGGATCAGCAGATCCCTGCTGACAAGCTGGGAGTGGGAGCTGGCTCGTGACTTGGACGTTATTCAAGCGCTGCTGTTGAGTAGACGCTCCTCCCTAGTTCAGGCAGACTGCATCCCACTGGGTGTAGTGGTTAGGAGGTGACGGAGATGTACGCACAAAGTCCTGGAGCAGGAGACCTCCGATGGGAGATGGGGTCAGCTGGTGAGGAAGGGCCTTTCCAGGGAGTCAGCACTGCCCCCAAGGCAAGGGTGGCTTCAGCAGGGGAGGGGGACGGGTCTTAAAGCCATGCCCAGGAGGTGAGGCTGGTCTCCATGGCTCTGCAGCTCACGCAGCTTGTTCTGTTTTTCAGGATGAGCTTTCTCACATCAACGCTCGGCTCAACATGGGCATCCTTGGATGTGAGTATGGGTGTGGTTGTCGTCCCCCCGGGCTGGGTTTGGGGCCCAGGGAGCCCCTGCAGCGAGGTCAGCCGTGCCCAGGAGCCGTTGTCTCTGGGAGCAGCAGCAGCTTGGTCACGGGGTCACGGCTGCTGCGGGAGGAAAACCCTGGTGGGACAGTTGGCCAGAAGGGGAACTCCCAGTGCTGCTCGGGGTGATGATGAGTGGATTCTGCAGCTCTGGCCTCACAGGAGCTGCTTTAGGGAGATGGGTCCTGGGGCTCAAAGCAGTGATAGATAAGTCAACGAGCAGCAAGGGTGGGACATGAGACCTTCCAGCCAGACTGGGACAATCTCACAGTTCCTTCTGGCCTCCATCAAGATGAGGTGCGAGGAGGACCCGCCAGGCCAGCGCAGGGAGCTCTGTCCCCTCCGATCTCACCGTGTTGTGGCTCAGCACCACTCTCCCACCTCTCACCTGCCCTCTTCTTTCTGTAGCCTACGACCCTCAGCAGATCTTCAAGTGCAAGGGGACCTTTGTGGGACACCAAGGCCCTGTCTGGTGCTTGTGCGTTTACTCCATAGGAGACTTGCTCTTCAGTGGCTCTTCAGACAAAACCATTAAGGTGAGAGTTTGCCCCTTTCGTGTGTCTGCTGCGTCTGTAAATGTGCTTCAGGTGGCACAGAAGCTGAGTTGCAGTTTGTGGGGTGGGGAGTGTCGCTTCCAGAAGTTTCTCCCAAAGGATATTAAATGATTCTTTGCAGTTAAGAGTTGAGCAAAGTTCCCTGTGAGGAGCAGCAGTGAAATCCAGAGGCTAAGAGTGGGTTTTGCAGAGCCTTGATTAGAATTCCTGCTGCCTGATCTGCTTTCTATGGTTTTTAGGGCATTCCAGCCTATTTCTGCATCTGATTTTGTTTTCCCTTGTTATAAAAAGTCATCTTAAAAAAAAAAAAAAACAACCCACAACATTTTTCCCTGATCAGCTGTGTCCTTTTTTCCATTTTATGGCATGTTTGCTTTTCCTTGTCCTGCTTTCAGTAACTCAAACTGACAGCACTGCTCCAGTGCCACCTAAACAACAGCTCCCAGTGCCATCGTGCTGGCTGCTGGTGGCTGCTGGCTGGACTGGGGAGCCACGTGGGCTGCCACCGCCAGCCCTGCCAAGGAGCACAGCTTCGCTTTAGTTTCTTGGAGCCACAGCAAGAGCCACGTGGAGGAAAATGGGCATTGCTGGACTTTATAGAAAGGAAACAGCTTTCTGCCCTGTCCTGGCTGCTCTGGGCGCCTCATTCCCGTGGCCCCTCTCCTGAGAGGGGTGTGTGCTCCGTAACAGAACCTTTGCAGTAGCAGAGGAGCCCTGGGACAGGGTGGGAATTGCTGAAGCAGGAGCCCGAGAGCTGCTTCTCTGGTTCAGAGCGTTGTGTTGGCCTGGGCTGTGACAGGCAGAGCTGGGGAGAGCTGCTGCGTGCTGCTGCCCAGGGTCTCCGTAGCTTCAGCCTGACCCTTTCCAGTACATTTCCTTCCCCAGACAAGCTTATCTGTGCCGGGCGCCCAGAAGGCAGGTGCCCAGGTGACAGCCTGCTTCCTCCTCTCGCTGCTTTGGTGGCTTTGCTGACATCCTGCCCGGGTCCCCAGCTGCCCTCCCCGCCGGCGGGTGACCCTCTGCTGCCTTGTGTTTCCTGTTAGGTGTGGGATACCTGTACCACGTACAAGTGCCAAAAGACCTTGGAGGGTCACGATGGAATTGTCCTGGCTCTCTGCATCCAGGGGTGAGTGGAGAGGGGCACCTACCCCTGTGGGAGAGCGCGGGGAGAGCACAGGGGCTCCAAATTGTAGGATCCCAGATTGGTTTGGGTGGGCAGGGATCTTTAGAGCTCATCCAGTCCAACCCCTTGCAGGGAGCAGGGCCATCTGCAACTAGAGCAGGTTGCTCAGAACCCCCAACAACCTCCCCTGCAATGGGGACAGGGATGGGGCAGCCACCACCTCTCAGGGCAACCTGGGCCAGGCTCTCACCACCCTCAGTGGCAAAAACTTCTTGCTCCTCTCTGGTCTGAATATCTCATCTGAGTCTTGCCCTTAAAATTCCCGGCCTCAATCCTGCACATGCCAGGATCATGCATGAGAGGCACATCTTGCCTCTTTGCTCTTTAAAAATCCACCATGCACGTCTCTTCAGCCTCACGCTCTCCTGACCTCCTCCCCCGGTCTCCAGCAGGGTGTCTGGCCTCGTGCCCAAAGGGCCAGTCCAGCCTGGCCTTCCCACGAGAGCTGGGCTCTGCTCCTGGTGTGTCCAGCCTTGGCCCAGCGAGGCTGTGGGACTGCAGCTCGTGGCGCAGCAGGGCGCCTGGGAACGCGCTGGGCCCCTGCACGCCTTGCTCTCCCTCGCTGACCTCTCTTTGTTTTCTGGTGACATTACAGGAACAAGCTGTACAGCGGCTCTGCTGACTGCACCATTATCGTGAGTACCCAGGACCCCGCCGCAGCCGGGGTGGGCGATGGGCAGCCCAGCCCAGGCTGCTTGAGACCCGCGACCTGCCGCCTTTTGGCTCTAAGGCTCTGCGGCCGCTGGGGGTGGAAGAGCCGTAACCCCCGTGTGCTTTATCTGCTGCCTTAGAGCCATGGAATCGTTTTGGTTGAAAGAGACCCCTGGGGCAACTCGAGGCCGGTTCCTCTTGTCCTGGCGCTTGTTCCTTGGGAGGAGAGCCCGACCCCCGCTGGCTCCAAGCTCCTGAATTTCAGGGAGTTGTGGAGAGCCAGAAGGTCTCCCCTGAGCCTCCTTTGCTCCAGGCTGAAGCTATTTGAGGGGCGGCCTCCCCAGAGCAGGGGGACGCTCCCTGCCCTGCTCCTGCTGCCCCCCTGGTGCTGCCACAAGCCAGATGCTGGGGGCTTCTTGCCCCCTGGGCATTCGCTGCCTCAGCTCCTGTGATCAACGCCCCCAGGATGTTTTCTGCCGGGCACTTTCCAGCCGCTCTGCCCCGAGCCTGGAGCGTTTCAAGGGGTTGTTGTGACCCAGGCACAGGACCCGGTGCTTGTCCTGGTTGAATCTCATGCTGTACCTTCAGCCAAGTTGCTCACAGGCTGGATTTGGGAGTCTCCTGCAGGCTGGATTCCCCACTCCCTGCTGCTGTGTGGGGAGCCAGGAGGCTGGGGCTCTGAGGTGGGGCAGGCTGCTCAGTCCTGCTTAGGCCAGGCCAGTGGCTCCTACAGACGCCCTGAGGTGGAGAAGAAGAGCTGCAGCCAGGAGGAGCCTGTCCCTGCCCCTGCCCCTCACAGGAGTTCTTTGTCTCCTTTGCAGGTCTGGGATATTCAGAACCTGCAGAAAGTGAACACGATCCGAGCTCACGACAATCCTGTTTGCACTTTGGTCTCCTCGCACAACATGCTGTTCAGCGGCTCGCTCAAAGCCATCAAGGTAGAGCTCTGGGGTGGCTCCTCTTGGTCTCGTTGGGGACCAGTGGCACAAACCATCAAGCACCGGTGTCCAAACAGGAGAACGGTGGCGTTTTGGTCTGTAGGTGACCTCTGTACCCTGCTCTCCCGAGGAGAGCAGCACGGCTACGCCGAGCAGCCAGTGCTGCAGAGGTTCAGCCTGTGCTCTGTGCTGAAGTCAAAGATGTTCTGGGACATGGCTGAAAAAACGCTTGGTTCCTTCTAACTCTGTAAACCTGCGAGTGCAGGTGGAATGTGTCGGCGGTTTCTGAGAGCACGTGTCCCCTTGGGCCCCATCAGACCTACTCAGACTGTTGGGAATTGGCTGGGAATTGAGGCTGCCTGTTTCAAAACCTCCTCCAAGGGATCTCGAGCCTGCACCTAAAGCTGCAGAAACCAGGGAACAGCTTTTGCAAGTTGCCCTTTAAAGCCTTGGCTGGATTCCCTTGGTTCTGCTTCCAGCTCCTGGAGAGATGGCTTCTGGGCCCATCCATCTGGAAGGGGGCGAATGCTCTTTTCTTCAGCTGGGGCCTGCAGTGGTTCAGCTTCTCTCGCGAGCACCCAGGGCTGGAGGAGCAGCGGGACAGCGCTCAGCGCAACTTGGGGCCTTTTCCTTTTGTTGTCCCCAGCCGCTTTCTGCCAGATGAGCTGAGCAGAGCAGCAGCGCTGCTTGGAGCGGTGCGGGGAGCCCTGCCGGGCCCTGCGTGCTGAGGGGTTTGGCCACCATGTCCCAGGAGCTGTGGGGATGGAGCTCTGTGGGGCTACGCTGGGAGGGGGAGTCCAGAGCAGTTCTTTACTGCAGATCGGGTTTAGGTTTTTCAAGCCTGTTGCTCTGCTGGGCATAGCGCAGGCCCCAAGCTGGCTCTGTGGGAACGTGCTGATTCAGCGTATTTATTGTGGTTTATCTGCGAGTCGGGGGGTTCAGGCGATTCCCACCGGGCAGGAGAACCAGCGTGAACTTCCACTGAGGGAGCTGGTAGAGCCTGGAGCTGCCTGGGCAGGGTGGGCAGCACCCAGCGCCCGAGCTGGAGGCTGAGCTGTGCTGCCCCATCCCACTGAGACTCTCCCTGGTGTCCGTGTGTCTGTCTGTGCTTTCTGCAGGTCTGGGATATCGTCGGTACCGAGCTTAAACTGAAGAAGGAGCTGACAGGTCTGAATCACTGGGTGCGAGCACTGGTGGCTTCTCAAAACTATCTCTACAGCGGATCCTACCAAACTATCAAGGTGGGAGCCCGAGACTCGCGGCAACCACGAGCCATCGGGTCCCTGCCTGGGTCTCATCCTGCCTTTGCTCCGGTGTCTCTTCCAGATCTGGGACATCCGCAACCTGGAGTGTGTCCACGTGCTGCAGACGTCGGGAGGCAGCGTCTACTCCATCGCGGTGACAAACCACCACATCGTGTGTGGCACCTACGAGAACCTCATCCACGTAAGGGCTGCGGGCTCTGAGGCGCTGGGGGAGAGGGGCCAGGAGATGGGTGCCTGGCTCTGCCGGTCCCCTTTGTGGTGTGGCTGGAGCGTGGGTGCTCAGCACCCACCCTGGAGGTGTGTGTGTGGAGGTGGAAACACCTTTAGGAGGAGGAGCGGGTGTCCTGTAGGCCAGCGCAGTCTCTGAGTCCAGCTCTCCTCCCACAGGTCTGGGATATAGAGACAAAGGAACAAGTCCGCACGCTGACCGGGCACGTGGGCACGGTCTACGCCCTCGCCGTCATCTCCACGCCAGATCAAACCAAAGTCTTCAGTGCATCCTATGACCGGTCTCTCAGGGTGCGTGCTGGGGCTGGGCAGCTGCCTTTGTGTGGTTGTTAAAACACGGGCAGCCTCGAGGCACCGGGAGGACACGGGGTCCTTGCCCCTGTGTGCCATGTGCTGCATGGAATTTGTGTCCCCAGGTTCTTGCCCTGTGGCACTCGGCACCCCCAACCCCTCCCAGGGGCCCCGTGTGCCACCAGCTTGGCTGACGCCTCCTCTGTGCCCGCAGGTGTGGAGCATGGACAACATGATCTGTACCCAGACGCTGCTGCGGCACCAGGGCAGCGTCACTGCCCTCGCCGTCTCCAGGGGCCGCCTCTTCTCCGGCGCCGTGGACAGCACTGTAAAGGTGGGTTCCTCGGGCTTCCCCGCGAGGGTTTGATCTCATCCAGCCCTAGAACGAAGGCACTGAATGAGCTGGGAGCCACCTGCAAACAAACAAGGGATGGCTCTCGAAGGGTGGGAGGTTAAACTCCTGGCAGAGGGTGTTGTGGATGCTGGAAACCCAAAGAGAAGCTCCACAAGTGGGTGAAGAGAAGCCCACGGAGCTGCTCGGTGCTGTCACTGCCATGGGTCCCCGCTGTCTCCTCCGCAGGTCTGGACGTGCTAGTGAGAGCACCACACTAGTCCTGCACACTGAAAGACCAAAAACTCCTCCCCTCCGTCGGCCTGCGGGGTGACTAACGCCACTACGAGACGACTGCCGCAGCTCCTCTCCGCACCGAGCACTGCCTGCCGCTGCCTGCCGCTGCCCACCGGCCGCACCCCACCCGCGGGGAGCCCCCCGGCAGCTCTTAGCGCTGGTCTGGCCCGTGGATGCTCCAGACGATCCCTCAGATCTGCAGGACAGGACTGGAAAGGCAGAGGAAGCGGTTCCAGCACCTCCTGCGCTGCAGGGTGCCCTCCACTGCCACGTCCCCCCAGCTGGGGAGCATCCTCCAGGCCAGGGCAGCTCTGGTGTGGACACGGTGCAGCTCCGGGACAGTGATGGGACTGAACAGAGCATCCTCCAGGCCAGGGCAGCTCTGGTGTGGACACGGTGCAGCTCCGGGACAGTGATGGGACTGAACGGAGCATCCTCCAGGCCAGGGCAGCCCGGGGTGGATGCGGCGCAGCCCCGGGACAATGATGGGACTGAACGGTTCAGCGTGTCACAGGCGGGAGGCAGCCTGACCGGGGCAGTGACGCCGGCAGGAGGCTGCTCCCCTTGTAAATGGTAGAACTGAGCATTAGGTCTTGCCCTGGGGGGGACCCTCGCCCCTTTCTGTCTCTAGTATTTAATTTTACTGCCAAGATGTCGGGCTGATCCGTGCGGGGAGAGGTGTCTTCTGGAGTAGCCAGGTACGATTTTTACGCCACAGCTAGTTCTCAAATCAAGTAACACAAGCAGCCCATTGTTCACCACCCTGTAATAATGGTCTCCACATTAAAGACAAAAAGCCTCCGTTGCGTTTTTACTCACGTTTTTCTACTGTTTTTAAGATTGTAATATAGATTTGATTATTTCTTCATTGACAATAAAAGCGGAAAGAGTTGTTCCTGGCCAGCATGAGTTATTGCAGCTCTCGGTGGCAGCCAGCACCGCGTGTCCTCCGGCTCCTGCCTCCAGCCTGTACCCGGCTACCCCAGAAAAACGGGGCGCAGAGCCCGGGCACCTCGCGACGGAAGCAGTTCCCCGGCTGCCGCGGCACCCCCGGCACCCCCCGGCCAAAGCAGGAGCACCCACGGGTGGCCTCGGGCTGCGGAACACGTCCCACCGGCAAGAGACGACCGCGCCACCGGCAGCCCGGCAGGTTTTGGACAGAAAGAGCGGCGGCAGCACAGCACAGCAGGGGTTTTATGGTTTTTTATTTTTCTTTAAATATTTGTTGCCAGACTTCGTTATAGGAGCAAACTTCTTCACAGCACCACGAGCCATCTACTATTCAGAATAGGGGAGGGTTAAGACGAGGAGAGGTGAGATCTAAGCACAGAAGAGCGGGGAGAAGCACCAAGATGCAGAGCTCGACAGATGGGATACGATACAGAGTCCATAACTTAATCATAAAAAATATATATATGTATATATCCATCATGTAGAACTTTATGGATTTTTTTTCTTCTTTTTTTCTTTTTTTTAGATACATTTTTCTTTTCAACAGATATTTTCAGGCGGGTGATTTTATATATATTTTTTTCTTTTTTTTTTTAAATTTTTTTGTAATTTTTTTTTTAAAGTCTTTTTGTTGTTGTTGTGTTGTTTGGTTTGTTTTTTGTTGTTTTGTTTTGTTTTTTAAAAGGAATTTCAAAGTTGTGCCAAACACATCTGGATCAGCGACCACACCGGGAGAGACGGGGGGAAGGGGGAGGAGAGGGAAGGTGAGAGAGGAAGGTGAAGGGAGAGAGACCACTCTGTACGTCTCGAGGAGGAGAAAAAAAAAAAGGACGGACCAGCAACACTTTTCTGTTTGGAAACCACAAGCGGAGGAAAACAAAAAAAAAAGAAAAGAAAAAGCATTTGTCAGGACTCGAGCGACTGACCCAGACTCGGGGTTTGTACAGGACCCTAGAGCGGCGCGCCCCGCACAGCCCCGCGCAGCCCCGCGCACACCCAACAAACACCCAAGAAAACCCACAATGAAATTAAAAGCGATCGACCGAAAACCCCCCCCGCAACCTGGAGGAGGCTCGAAAAGAAACGCGACGCCTCCTCCGGCGGGAGAGCGAACGAAAAAAAACCCTCCAGAAAACAAGGCACATCCTTTGAGTTCTTAACGGCGTAAAAAAAAAAATAAGAAAAGACGCGACACGGAATTCCCAACGGAAAGACCCGAACAGAACTTGCACGAACCTTCCACCCGGAGAAAAGGTAAATATTGTGCTACTCGTAGAATGAGTTTGCCACAAGACACACAGCTGAGGATAATCTAACAGGGTTTTGTGGTTTGTTTTTTGTTTGGGTTTTTTTTTTTTTTTTCTTTTCTCAAGCTAAAATCCAGTTTTCTCTTGATTTCTTTTAAACTGCTTTATATATAATTGCTAATATTCTTTTAAATCTTTTAAATATATATTTGTTAAAGTTTATTCTTCTTTATTATTTTCGGGGGCGGGGGAAATCTGCTTTATATCTTTTTTTTTTCTTTTTTTTAATATTGTTTTTTTCCCCCCTCCAATAAATTAATACTTCTTTATAGCTTAGCATTGTCCTCCCCCCCCGGTGGGGAGGGGGCCGGGCAGGGGCACGTCCCGCTGCCCCTAACCGAGGGCCCTGAAATGGGGCGTTTGCTCCCGATTTGCAACCGGCCGACGCAAACAAAACCCCCTTCCCGTGCCCGAGACGAAGCCCCNATTTTAATTTTTTTTGCGCTTCTGCAAAAGGGAGTCCTGCCGGAGCCGGCGCCGAGTCCGTGAGCACAATCCTGAGGTATCTTCTTCTTTGTGCAAACCCCGAGGGACGGGATGTCCGGGAGGGGACGGCTGTACAAAGGGGACTGGACGAGGAGGAGGGCGGCGGAGCCTTGGAGCTGGAGGGGTCGTGGATCGTTGTGCCCTTGTGCCCACGTAAGCCCTGAGGTTCGCGGGGCCCTGGCGCCCCTCACTCCAGCATGGCGTCCAGCTGGTCCGCCAGGTCGTCGAACATGCTGCCGATGTCGTCCAGGATGCTCACGGTGCTCTTCGACTCCACGGCCGAGCTGGGCGAGCGGCAGGGATGGGTCAGTGCCAGGCGAGGGACGGCGGCACCGCACGGGCCCCTCTGCCCTGCCTGGTCCCCTCCCATCCTGTGGTGCTTGGCGCCACGGCCCCAGTATCACCCACCACGGTCCCAGCCCCACTGTGCTGCAGCTCAGCGTCCCCAGCGTCACCTCCCCACCCCAGCTCCCCCCAGGGCCCCGCGATGGTTCATCGCCACGTCCCCTCAGCGTTCCCCCAGCACGGTCCTGCTCCCGCCACGGTGGCACAGCCCGACACCTGCTCACAATGCTGGTGCCCTCCTGACCCACGTCCACAATGTTGGTGCCCTCCTGACCCACGTGCACAATGCTGGTGCCCTCCTAACCCCTGCTCACCATGCCGGTGCCCTCCCAACCCGCCCCATCCCCCTGCAGCTCGGTGGGCGCAGCTGAGCCCCGCGCCCTCCCCGGGCACACCCGGCCACCCCCC
>WEIS01045318.1:0-10357 GCA_013389965.1 Todus mexicanus
CCCTTCCCAGCCCAAAGATTCTCTGTTTCTATGACAGTTTTTACTTGCAGAGCATCTTGCACTGAGGATTGTGCTCCTTTAATAACAGGGGGAAAAGGGAAAGAGCAGATAGGACTTGGTCTTACCTGCTCAGTGGGCAACTTGCTATATTTTACAAGTTAATATGAAGGGTCTGAGTGCTCTGGTGTGGAGCTGCACCATGTCTTGCTGATGTTTTGGATCTACCCCAGTCCCCACACCATTTCTCACTGCCCTTTTATTTGTCACTGTTCACCAGCTGCTCTGCCTGCTAGTGGGGGATTGGGATCCCTGTCAGGAGTGGATTTCATTTCTGAATGTGGAACAGAGAGGTTTTTCCTTTTATCAAGTGCTACGGAAAGGGAAATGGTGCTCTGTAGGGTGTTCTGCTCTTCTCCACGTTAACCCTTGGGCAGCCAGGATGTCCCCTCTCCTGTATGGCAGGTTGGGGCATAGGCTCTGCCACCTCCCTAGCTGCTTCAGGACTGAAATATTGGTGCTATAGACACCCAGCAAGGGGTTATGCTTTGCAATAACAGCACCAAACTTACCTGAAATTGGCATCCTTTGAGAGACAGGGCTTGAATCTGAATCCCCATGCAGGAGAGGTCCTCGGCTAGGCTTTGAAAGGGTGTAGTTTATTAACAGGATCTCTAGTAAGGAGATGCTGCTGGCTGTTTTCTCACGGGCTTCTCAGCTGTGCAAGGCAATATGGTGTGGTGGTGACACTCTAGAGATGTCAGAGAACTGAGGTGGCACCTCAAGGCTGTCCCTATCCTGGTATGACTCGCATGTTCCCCCCAGGAGGACATGTACTTCCACTTGGTGATGTGTCCTGGACCAGCACAGTATTTTCCTACAGAGCATTTTTTGCTCTCATGCTTTTCATGATGTTGTGAAAACTGTTGACTGTGGTTTTATTTATTTATTTATTTTTCCTATAGTAAACCTTGAGGTACATTCACACACAAAGGTGGTGTATGGTTTTTTCCTACATGCTCAATATTTTACCCGTCCAACAGATCTTTTATATTTATTTTTTTTTCNCCTGTTTCCCTTGCCCTGAGACAGCTCCCTTGCACTCATCCACAAACCCCCGTTTTCCTTCCCTCACTAATGATGTGTTTTTCCTTGTCCCCACAGGCTTGCAGGTTGTCCTCAAGTCCATCATGAAGGCGATGGTGCCCTTGCTTCAGATTGGGCTGCTCCTCTTCTTCGCCATCGTGATGTTTGCCATCATCGGGTTGGAGTTTTACATGGGGAAGTTTCATAAAACCTGCTTTTCTAATGAGACAGGTGAGCTCTGAGCTTTGCTCTCCTCCCACTGTGTCATCATGCTGTTTCTAGTCCTCTTCATCTCACCAGGATGCTTCTTATCCTGCTCTTCCATTGCTTTTCCTTCTCCCTCTTCCACATTCACTGTGTTCTCTCCCTCTTTACCCACCTCCTCTAAGGTTTAAAAGGCTTGTGTGCTCACCCTACGTGTACTGGGACAGATTCTCCTCTCTCTCTTACACCACCACGGTGTCCCCGAATCTCGTGGGTTGCTCTTGGTCTACACAAGAGTGAATTGAAGGTGCTTGGTTCCTCCTCTCAGGAGAGAATTTTTTCATGGTAGAAATACCAAATTCCTGTTGTTCCAGCATGTTGAAGAGTGGCTTTTTCAATTGTTATTATTTTGTTATGGTTTTTTGATTAGTTGGTCTCTGTGTATCTTCTCATTGTGTTTCGCTTTACAAACAGCTGCTGAACTTCCTTGCAAGGTTTCTGGGGCAAGTTGCATGGGTGTGAGGAAACTTCAGGGGGAAATAGTAAGATTGGAAAGATGGGGAGCAACTGAAAAATAAAAATGATAAAAAAGGACAATCAATGGAAAGCAAGGAGCCCCTTTGATGGAGGAAGGATACAAATGTCCTTCAGAGAAGGGTGAGGGAGATTGGGCACTGCAGAGTAAATGATGTGTCTGCCTGGAAATGAGTGATAAACCCCAGAAGGTGGAGAGGAGCATTGTCCAGAGACCCTTGGCTGAGACTGGCTACTGTGACAGAGCCAGCTGCTTGTCCATGGCTCAAGGCTCAGTCCAATTGAAAAAAAAAAAGCAAAACAAAAAACAAAAAAACCCACCCCAAACCTCAATTTTTTCCATGCAATTTTAAAGTATTCCTTTATAGCGAAGCTAAAATGTGTTGGTTATCTGGGCTATCCCCATATGAAAATACTGTTCTCGTTTCAAACAATTGCACTTTAAGGTCCAATTGACTACCTTTAAAACACAGCCTTGTGTTTCCCGTGATTTTTCACTAATAGGTCTTAATATTGATTTATTGATATGCATTCAAATGGCAATAAACCAGCTCCCTGCCAAATCTCCGGGCATCCTTCATGGTGCTTTCGAGCAACAACAGCATGGAAACAGTTTAATATATTCCATTTGCACAGAGCTTTGCAGAAGCAGAGTGGAATTGTTCCCTTGCTTATGTTCCGATGCAGCGACAGAAAAACACAACACAACTTGGAAAGGACAGTCGGGTGATGCGACTTGTGAGTGGAGCGCAACGATTCTGGGAAGAAAGGAATTTTGGGGCTTGATTTGTAGGAGAGGGAAAATCTCTTTGCAGGGGGGTGGGTGTTCATGCCAAGCAGCTGCTGGCTGAGCTCTGAGGCTCTTGCTGAGGGGCTGAGTTTAACTGGCGGGCTGTAGGAAAGTGATTTTTATCAATTCTTATTATTTTTTTCCCCTCCAAGCAGAAACTGGTTAATATAAAAGGGAAAAATAACCCCCCAGGCACTTTGTGTTCTCTGCAAACAACTCGCTGACATCAGCGATGACTGAGGGATCTCTGTGCCAGGTTTGGGCTCTGAGAGCAGATTTTTGTCACGTGTAAGGTCGTGTGTAAGTGACTCTTGCTTGCTGGGTGGCCCCCAACTAGGGATTGGGAATGCAGCCGACAAACTGGTGCATGTGGTGCATCTCTCTGTATCGCAGCACCTGGCATCGCGGTGGGAGGACGCGGCATGGCCGGGCTCACCTCCCTCCGAATCCACTGGTAGGATGGGGTGGGAAGGCGCCTGCATTTCCAGGCACCAGCCCCTGCTTTTCTTCAGGGCTAACGGGCTGGTTGTCAGATTAATTACGGGGATTGATTCCACCTTCTCGGCGGGAAATGGTGCGATGGTGTTTCTGGAAAGGCAGTGAGCGGTGAGGTTTCCTGGCGCTGCGGTCCCTCGTGAGTGGGGCAGCTGAGCAACCCACAAAGCCATCAGCCCAGCCTTTTGAAACTTAAGTGCTCATCATCTCCACCGAGGTGCATTAACAAACCCAGACCTGATCCCACAGCCTCCGAAGGTTGGCTCGAGCGTGGAAATGTGAACCTCATTAAAGAACTGCCTCTGTCAGGGGGGAGCAAATTGAAGGAGGAGGAGGAGTTGTTGCTCATGCTTGTTTCGGTTCCAAATCCCCAAAGTGAGCAAACTCCTGGGATTTTTCCTGGAATCAGGAGCCACTTGAGAGGTACCAGCTGTTACTCGAGCGCATCATGAAGGGAACTGAGTAGAGGTGTCAATAGCCAATGTTGCTGTAGTCTTGCTAAACCTCTAGCCCTGGGTAGGTCGGTAATAAACTGCAAAAAGGAGGGATGCTGGGAGCCAAAACATGTTCAAAGGGTTATTTGAGGTCTTTGCCACTCAGTCTGTGACAGACAGCTCGGAGTTAATGGAAACATTGCTCTTTTTTAATGAAAAATGGGTAAAAATTAACAGCAGAGCATGTTCCCGTGGATGCGTGACTTGGTTTCCTGTCCCTACATCTTCTGTGCTCTCCTGTTCTGCTGACTCTGGATTGTCCTTAAGCACCTTCCTCAGCTGATCCAGCCCAAGTGTCCTGAAGCTGCTCCAGGAGAGGAGGGCATCACATTTATTTCTTATTTTTCCTTGGTGCTTCCTTTTTCTCTGCCTTTCTGAGGCCTGAGAGGAGGGACCAGCTTTGGTCTCTTTTTACAAGGAAAAATCCCCCACCCTAACCCTGTGTTAGTAGCTGCACGTTGCATTTTCAGAGCATTACCTGGCAACAAAAGGCCAAACAGAGAGAAAACTGGATTCGGTGTTTTCTTTTTGCAGGCTTTGTCTCACTAAGCCCTTGTGAAAGCCTGTGGTGACCCATATGGGAGCTGGAGAGAGCTGCCCGGCGCAAAGGTGTTGAGTCAACAGGAAAATGTGTCACACACACGCACGCATCCTGGAGCCACAGTGACAATCTTGTTTTCCTCCTGCAGGCTTTGCTCTGTGGAATGATTATTCCTAATTATTAGTGCTGATCTTGTTTTCCCCCCGGTGAATTTGATTTTGTGCAGTTTGCTGCTCCATTACCATAACGTGTCACTTTTAAAACCCTTTAATATTTCCCAAATTACATCTCTGTGTAAACAGGAATATTACTTAGTGTATTTATTTACTTTGAAACCCCAGCACTTGAGTTTTCCAAACTGCTCTGTGTTGGAGCTCACAAAGTCTCTGGAGAGCTGCAGTGCTTCAAGCTTCACAGCTGACCCTGGAAAACTCTGGCCACCCTTCTGGCCATCTCTTGTGGCCCTTTACTATGACAGCCTCCTTTGCCTTCTCTGGGTCTGAAATGAAACTTGGCAGAGAAGCTCTGTCCCTGTGCAACCAAGCTGACAGCTGGATACTTTCCCTGCCACATGTGTCTGTGCTCCACAACATAGACCTTTGGGACAGAAATCTGAAGCTTATCAAGGGAGAGACTTTTTAGGATGTCAGGGGGGACTAGGGGGACTAGGGGAAATGGAGCAAAACTTGAAGTAGGTAGATTCACATTAGACATTAGGAAGAAGTTCTTCCCCAGGAGGTGGTGAGACACTGGCCCAGGTTGCCCAGGGAGGTGCTAAAAACCCCATCCCTGGAAGCCTTTAAGGTCAGGCTGGATGGGGTTCTGATCAACCTGCTCTAGTGGGAGGTGTCCCTGCCCATGGCAAGAGGGTTGGATCTAGATGATCCTTCAGGTCCTTTCCAACCCTGACAATTTTATGATTCTATGATTCTAAGAGGCTGGAGCTTCTAGTCCACCTTGCAGGCTGCTGTGGTGGTACTGCCTTGTGAGGAAGCCAAGACCTCCTCATGTTGCTGTGGTCTAACATCTCTATCTGGACAATCTTGGGGCTACCCAGAAAGCAGCTCTTGCACAAGCCTCTGGTGAAGAATCTGTCCTTTAGCTTTAATGTTATAGTGCTAATATTTAGTACTCAGCTCTGCTGTACGAGGGTGTAACGTTGACTCAGTGTTTGAAGGATGCACCATTCCGAAGTCCTCGCTTTTACTGCACTGGTGTTTTTGTGGCATTTCTCATACATGACATGGCTGAACACTGGGGCAGGCTACCAGTTATGGGCACTTCAGGGATGGCTCTGCCCCATCCCATCTCTGGACTGTCTCTGATAGGAGTATACTAATGATTACCTGCCTTTCATGTGCCTGTGGTGGCACAAGAAAGCCTGAAAGCTGAATCCCATCCATGCAGTGGTGCAAGGAAGAGGCAGCATCACCAGCTGCTTGACTGGCATCAGTTGGTAACTTTTCTCCCCACTGTCCTCCTCTGCAGGTGATGAGGTAGGAGATTTTCCTTGCGGAGAGGAGCCTCCTGCCAGGCAGTGTGAGAGTGGGACCACCTGCAGGGAGTACTGGCAAGGGCCCAACTACGGCATCACCAACTTTGACAACATCCTCTTTGCTGTGCTCACCGTCTTCCAGTGCATCACCATGGAGGGATGGACCGACATCCTCTACAATGTGAGTCTGCTGGTGGGGCTGTAGGACTCCTGGGGGGTGTTGTTGTGCATTGAGTTGGTTTGGAAAAGGTGGTTCTGGAAAAAAGATAATTCGATTTGTGCATTTTCCCCCTATTGGTTAGCACCTTAACCCGCTTTTTAGGAAGATTGTTCTATTTCCTTGAGGGTTGTTCTGCAGGTCCTGTAAGAGCCTTTAAACCACTATTAGGATCTGTGGTGACTTGATAGTGTCTTGTGTCAGTATGTGTTACCACATGTAAGAGTTGGTGCGTGTCACTCCAAGATGCTGATATTCTCTGTTGTGGGATGGCTGACTGAGTGGGAGCATGTTCTCACGTTGTCCCATAGAAGATCAGTTACCAAATTGTACAATATAAGGTGGCAAAACCTGTCACTTATTATTTTGTACCTAAAGGTTTCCTCTCTTGACTGGGTCCAGCCTTTATGATCAAAGTTGTAATGTACAGCACTGAACTGCATCAGCTGGATGTTAACCCTGAGAGCCAGTACTAGTTTTGGCAACTCCAATACAATTTTACAAAGCCCTGTCAGGCATCTCCACACCTGACATGACTGTTGGCCGTAGAGAAGACACATTAGGCTGAATTTCCTCGCTTGAGTCTTCACTGGCTGTGCCTCCTGCCAGCCAGGACCATGACTGTCACAGCCGCTCAAGGTCAATACCTCTTGGGTGGCTTTACTATTTCTGATTTTACAAAGAGTAGGACAACCTCACCCAATTAGCAACAACTGGCTGACTCTACTAGCTTTCAGGCAACGTGATGCTCTTGTTTGTCTCTGTAATTTAAACCTACCCTTTGAGATGTCCTGTCTTGAGAGGCAAGCATCTGACCCTTGCTAACAGGCTGGGAAAAGCACCCTTCAGCTGGTTTCTAGTATCTCTATCATATTTCCTTGCACCATGTGGCAGCTGCTCTTCGAAAACTCCAGGGGACTTGTGTATCTGTGCCAGACCTGTTCACCCCAGCTTTGTGATTTGCTCAGATCTTCACATGTTGCTACAGTGAGTGTAAAGTAATACGGTTCAGGTCTGGAGGATGGTCCGGCCGATTTGTTCTTCCATTTTCTGTGGTAGTGAAGAACTTCATCAAGAACAGGGACAGGAAGGAGAGAACGAGTGGTGATGATTACTGATGTATGGCTACACTGGCTGCTTCTTTCCATTGACTATAGAAGGAAGGACAATCTAACAGTCGTGCACAGAAGATCTGAATCACCCCACTCTGTCCTAGGCACAAGTGCCAATGTGGAAAAATAACTAAGGTAGGCATTAATAATGCCTACAGATCATTTCACTGGCCAGTAGGAATACAAAGTGTTCAGTCTACTTCATTATAGACTCTAGACCCATGCTGGGCTCTTTCACAGACCTTCCTGTGAGGGTTTCTGTAGCAACAGGAAAGTATTATTAATATCAACCACGGTAAATTGCAAGGTACAATTCTGCTGCGTTTGAAGCCAATATATCTGATTTATTACCTCCTGCATTCATTGTTCGATTTCTCCGTTCCTTCCCAGTCTCTGCCCAATTAGAGCCATCTCTAGAAGGGCCCATTTCACCACTGCATGCTCTCCCCTCGCCCTGAAACTTCATCGCACAACCAGTTTCCCCCATTCTCATTCAGCAATCCCGCTCCTTCCTTCTGCTGCCAACTGTTGTAAGAACAGCCTATTAGCATCCTGGCTGGAATTGATTAATCAATATGTGGTGTATTAGATCATCTGCTCGCAAACTGCCTTTTGTATCGCATGCAAAAACCAGAGCTTACTATTGGGGTATCGATTTTGGGGGTTGCTTTGTAAACTCTTATAGTATCATTCTAAATGCCCATTAATCTAATTGGAAACAGATGCCTGGATGAGAGGCAGTTGAGTATTTGTTGAATAATGTCAAGTCTTGTCTGAGACCCCAACTTAGGTTTTAATGCTTGATGGGTTCATGTCTCTGACATAGATGAAGGTCTCTGGATGGTCTTCTTGTTGGGTGGAGGGTGAGAGGAATGTGTTGTGCTACAGGCCACTTGGCAGACAGTGTTCACAGAATCACAGAACGGTGGGAGCTGGAAGGGCCCTCTGGAGATCATCTTGTCCAACCCTCCTGCTCCAGCAGAGTCACCCAGAGCAGGGGGCCCAGGATTTCATTGTCTGTATGGGTTTGGAATTCTCCAGACAAGGAGACTCCACAACCTCTCTGGGCAGCCTGGGCCAGGTTCCAACACCCTCCCCCCAAACAAGTTGCTCCTCCTGCTCAGCTGCAACCTCCTGCCTTCCAGTTGGTGCCCGCTGCCCCTTGTTCTGGTGCTGGGCACCCCTGAGCAGAGTCTGGCCCCAGCCTCTTGCCCCCCGCGGGCCCTTGAGCTCTTGCTCAGCATTGCTCAGCTCCCCTCTCAGGCTGCTCTTCTCCAGCTGAGCAGCCCCAGGGCTCTCAGCCTGTCCTGGGTACAGAGATGCTCCAGCCCTGCAGCATCTTTGTAGGCTCCACTGAACTCTTTCCTATAGTTCCTTATCCCTCTTGAACTGGGTACCCCAGAACTGGACCCAATACTCCAGAGGTGGCCTCACTGTGGCAGAGTAGAGGGGGAGGAGAACCTCCCTCAGCCTACTGGTCACACTCTTCTGAATGCACTCCAAGACATGGAACTGATGCCAACCATTTCTGCCCCCTTTCCCTTGGCTATGTCCCACGTGCTCTGTCATCTCCTCCCTGTGCTGCTCTGCTTGCTGAGAAGCTGGCTGTGCTTTTGCAGGTTAGCAACTGAGAAAAGCTGTGGGTGGAGATCTACTCTGTGCAACCCTTAACTTTTTCACAGCTTCAGTCATCTACTGTTTTCTGGCCCCTTGGCTTCCCTCTTGGTTTCTTCTGTGCCTATGCCAAGTTCATCAAATTTTAAAATGAAACAAAAGCCCAAATCACGCTGCAGCAGTGACTGAAAACCCAGCGTGGGGGGTGTTTGTGGATGCAGTGGTCAGACTGTGAAGAGGTAACAGCAATACAACCAGAACGTCCATCCAGCACCAGTCAATTCAGCACCTGTCTATTAATGCTGCCTGAATCAGCTGCATCCATACTGGATCCATGCTGGATTGATATGGTAAGAAGCTGGAAGATGGTGCCTATGGCATGCAGAACTTGAACGGTGGGTAAGCAAAGATCTTCTCCTTGGTTTGTGGAGAACACAAAGCCAGCATATTTAGACTCAGACAATGAGTGTCAGAGATTGTTACTTGCTCAGGGAGCTTTGATTCACCATTTGAGTTCTCCACTGCTGAGAAGAATGGTTTTGGCCAGGAAAAGTTCACAATTGTGGAGCTAGTTTCCCTGCTAGCTCCAGCCTCTGGTCTCCTCATGGAAACCAGCAGTCCCCTGACGCAGGATACTCATCAGAGCTGAGCTGTGAGCTTGCTTGCAATGTTTTAATTAATTAAGATTTGCAAAAGGTTATGAGCCCACAAGAGGCAAGATTTGGTCTATGTAAACTGGGATTATGCATTAATAAGAAAAAGGCTGGTGCTTATTCTTCTGCTAACTATCTAGAAAGGAGGGGAAAGCTGCTCCTCCTCAGGCTTATCAGAGTCCTTCCTTCACCCCTCCTTTTGTGCACACACTGCCATCTGTTAGGTTTGGTTGCCTTGCTTGGCCAAACCTTCTCCCTTCCTTCTATGAAAGCAAGATAGTCCCACCTGGGGTCAGGTCTTAGGGCTGAAATGCCTTTGAAGCCAGGCAGTCTAGGACTGAGATCCATTACGGGGAAGTTGAGGTTATGAGCTGCTTCCTTAATGGGCCATTCATTTCCTTCTGAAAAATGGTGTTTGATTGATTACCCTGCATTGATAGGGCTTTGTTACTGCTCCTTTCTTCCTGCTACTACGTTTGTGGTGAGGTGCTCAGAAGATTTAGGGTTTTTTTTTCTCTAGTGTGTGGTGGTGATGGCTGGGGTCAGTCACAAGGGAAGATGTTTTACCAGTTTAGCATTAATTTAACCAAGTGCGAGAGTTTGCTCTGTCCTGATAACAGCTATGGGACTGAAAAGTTGGTCTGTGGTGGCATCAGGCAAGCTGCAGAGGTTGGTGTAAAGTGATGTTCAGGAAAGCAGGAGCTTGGGCTTAAGGTTTCATGGTTTGGCTCAGGTCTTTCCAAAGAGAAGTTCTTTCCAAAAACATGCAACAGATTTGATGTGAAGGGTTATTCAGTCACTTCCAAAGGACTGAGATAACCTTATATGTGGTCCAGATGTGATATTCCTGCAGATTTAGAGAAAAACAACATTCAAGGCTGGACTTTGCAGTAAGGAAGCTACCTCACAAATATTCACTTCTTCTCCTATGATAAATTGAGGATTTATCAGGGCAAGGAGTATGCAAGTGCACAAATTTCACCCTTATTTTTTCCTTGCTAATTCACGGTTTATACTGTTGCAGAGTTTCATTTTAATTAGAGCCAATGAAAGCTTTCTAGTAAGACTTTATCTGGAAGGTGATTTACGTTGGGAAAAAAAAAAAAAAAACTAAAACCTCCTTTG
>WEIS01045318.1:10564-22745 GCA_013389965.1 Todus mexicanus
ACTTTTCAGCACGACCTGTTGGCCCCAGTTGAATCTGCTTGGGTCAAACTGGATTCATCTGAAGTCTTGGCAGAAGTCTTGATGTTGACTTTCAAAGAGCTATGGTTTCACCTTTTATCATTTCTCTACAGGAGTGCAAAGCTACATGGTGGAATTTGCTTTGTAAAATAGGGACTCCTTGCAGGAAAGGAGAAATGTCAAAGTGTACACTCACTCTCTTTTGATCTTAATGGCAAGAAGTTTTCATGGTTCTTTTGTTTTCTACTGACAAATATTAGTGTCCGGTGGGTATTTCAAGACTGTGGACTGAACCTAACCTAATATGCTTCTAAGTAGAAATGAACAGTTCAAATAAAATTTAAGTCTACCCTAAATTGGATCCCAACTAGAACTTTACCCTCACTGAATTTACAATAGCTTGTGATTCACTTGGTATTTTTCATTCCCCTTTTTGTCTTTGAATTTCTTTATTCCTATAAAGATACAGAAAGGGAAGGCTGGGATACAGTTGTTGTTCCATTTCCAGCTCAACCCAGAGATGGTTTTGTTGGTGAGATGGTGAATGTGTTTGGGCTTGTAAAGGCAGAAGAAAATCTGTTTCCCCCAGTTGTTTGGAGAGCTCCCATATGTCTTTCTGGGGACATTTATCTACAGAGATCTAAACATGGACACTTGGTCTTCATCAGTCGCAACCGTGAGTTGAGGAATCAAAGGTGAAGTTTCTCAGAAGGAGTTTGGACGTGATTAGTGCTGGCTGCCTGGACCTTGAGATGGTTTTGCCTGGACCTTGAGATGGTTTCCTGTGCAAAACTCTCCAGGAAGATGGAGGAAGGGTGCTGGTGAACATGCAACAGAAAGCAGAAGGGAAATAAATAACACAAAGCAGCATCCCCTCGTCTCAGAGACTTTGTTTAAGGTTTCTTTTGGCTTGCTGTCTGCTTGTGAGATTCTTCCTGGGCTTAAGAGCTCCCACACTTTCAGGTACCTCTTAAACCTGCCAGTTAAGGCATAAGGGTGGCTTATGAGGCTTTTTGCTAGTCATTTGCTCATGATTGTGGTTTCCCATGAGATTATGCACTGGGCTTTCCTAAGGTGTGGCTGTCACGCCTGCTTTAGTAGATGCAGCAGCAAAGCCTGTGGGAGTCTGTGAAGGTGGCTTTGAAATTGCTCTTCTCTCCTAACACACCTAGTGCGCTGTTGTCCGCTGTCTGTTATATGTGAGCTGAAGCCAGTCCCATAAAACAAACCCATAATTGCTGGATACTGAGATGAATGAGAATAAATAAGGTTTTGTTTACTGCAATCTCTGTGTGTCCTGCAGGATTAGTGGCTGAGGGGGTCTGTGATGGGTTCAGTCTCCTACGATTGTTCTTCATGTGTGTGCTAGTTTTCCTTGTTCTGAGTTAACATATTGAGGAACAAAACTGTTTAGCCAGCAAAAGTGTGAGTAGACAGGAAAAAGGGGAAAAAAATGGCTGAAGGACTTTCCTTATGTTACCAAGAGGAATAAACATAAGGAAAGTTTTTGTTTTGCTGCTCTGAATCTCACAACATGTCTCTCATATGGTTTGTTTCTCAGCTGTGTCCAAGGGGCAACCTTTGCTCCAGTTGAATGTGGCGTGTTGGGAAGAGCAGTTTCAGCAAAATGGACCAGGGCACTGATGGCACACTTGGGACTAACACCTGTATGAGGGCAGCATGAAAACAGGGGGCTCTGCTTTCACCTGGGCTTTCTGACAATGTGTTGCATGAGCTGAAGTGCTCTCTGGGAACACAATATGTGGCCAGGGCCTCAAGATTTTCCTGGGTCTTCAAAGAGATGGACATAGCAGTGTTGGAGATCTAATAATGCAGCACACTGGGAAGTGAGGAGCAAGCAGATAAAAAAACCACACCAACAAAACCTTTAAAAATTAAATACTTAGAGATGTGTGAAATGTGCCACTACAGTCCTGTCCATAGCAAAGAGCCTGTTCTGGCTTCTCAGCTTTTTAGAGCATCTCAGAGCTGACAGAACAGAGCATCTGCCCAACAGCTGGGTTACATGTGGAGTGTAAAATTTCCTGTAGCCCTGTCTTGGGGAGAGCTTCCCCTGGGGACCTGATGTTCACCAGTGCTGACCTTTTCTTGTCACTGTGTGTTTGCTCTTGGAAATGCACTGAGTGCTGAGGGAGATGCCTGGGACTGGGGCTATGTTACAGTGCCAGCAGCACATGTATGATGTGCTGGTGTTGTGGACTCACGATGCAGATGGGAGCTGAGCTCCTGTGCTGTGCCAAGGTGCTGCATGGATGTAATGGTTCTCTCTTTCTCCCTGCAGTTTCATAAAGAAGATAAAAGCCACTAATGTTAGTGTTAAGTCATAGAATGAATCATAAAATGGGTTGGGTTGAAAAGGACCTTAAAGATCTTCTCATTCCAACTTCCCTGTCATGAGAAGGGACATCCTTCACTAGAGTATGTTGCTTAAAGCACAACCTGGAGTGGTTCCAGGAATGAGGCAATGACCACCTCTCGGGGTAACCTGGGCCAGGCTCTCACCACCCTCAGCGTCAGCAATTTCTTCTTTTTCTCTAGCCTAAATCTCCCTCTTTTAAACCATCACCCCTTATCCTATCACTACACTCCCTGATAGAGTTTCTCCCCATCTTTCTGCCAGGCCCCTTGAAGCCCTGCAAGGCCCCCAGAAGGTCTGTGCGGAGCCTTCTCTTCTCCAGGCTGAACCCCCTCAGCTCTCTCAGCCTGGCCTTCCAGCAGAGGGGTTGAGTCCTTGGGTAATTTCTGTGGCCTGCCCCATGTCTGTCCTGTGCTGAGATCCTCCTGGACTTTGAAAGACCATAGGGCCTGTTTGCTGAAGGGCTGAACTCCCAGATCTTTAAGGGATGCAGTGTTACTGATCAGCAGGCTTTACATACTTTCTCATCTGGAAGGTTTTGCAGAAATCCAAAGATATTGTAATAGAAAATGTGGAGCATGTCTAAGGCTAAAATGACTTCGAAATATTTAGATGCTAAGATGGGCAGAATGCATATTTCTGACTGTGCCTGGGTCTCCATCTGTCTGGAGACACAGACTGTCTGACCCTGTGCCCGCATGGACATTCTCTCTAAGATTAAAATAATTGGGACATTTCAACTCTGATTCAGAAAATTACCCTGTTCAGAGAAGCACTTGAACAAATGTGTAAAGCTGAGCAAGGGTTTAAGTGCCTTGCTGAATCTTCTCCATTTTATTTAATATCTCAGTGAAGGTATATTCAAAATGACTGTGGGTTGGCCACCTCCAGGTTTAATAGGAGACATTGAAGATATACAGCAGGGGAGTGATATATATCATACAAACTTAAATAGCCCCTTCAGCAGAGCAATTGCTCTCTGAAAAGAAATGAAAACCTTTCCAAACAACAGCTTAATCAACAGGGCTTGCCAAGAAGTGAAAACTCCAGCTGAAGAAATTCGCTTGCAGCTTGACAACACTATATCATCGTGGGTACAAGCATCTCTCGTACAAGCCCGACAATTGCTTTCCTATGCAGGATGAAAAAGGCAGCTGCAGGCTTTCAGAAGCAGACCAGTCTGCTTATGCCATGCCTGCAACATCTGTGGTTGGAGTGGAAGAGAATAACAAGACGCTTCCAAGAAAACCCAAAGTGAAGATTTCTTTTTTATTTGCTCTTGTTGTTCCTACAGCAATTCAAAATGCTAAATTCTCTGACAGAAGAGGCTGGCTGTGTGGGAGCTCTGGGAGAAAGGTTTTGCTGTTTCATCCACAACCATGTGCTCTGGGGTGCAGGACAGGAACAACGGCAGGGTGCTCTAATGGGTACAATGTTGGCGCCGTGTCGGGTCTGGGCAACTTGGTGGTGGGACGAGCAGGATGCGTAGGTGTGTAGGTACAAGGTAGCTCAGGGGGTGCTGAGCTTAGGGAGCTCCACAGATGGATGCTACCAGGGCTGTTTTCTGTGATGTGTCAGAAACAGAGAAGACAATAGTCTACTAAGGTAGGCTCATCTGTGTTCAGTCTGTTGGTGTATGTCATGAAGGTACTACAACAAGGTGCAAGTTGAAGCTGGTCTTTGGCAAGATGTGCCATCTTTCACTGGTGATGCTCAAGCCTCCTTCCTTCTTTCACAGAATCATGCAACATTTTGGGTTGGAAATGACCTTTCAAACTCACCTTGTCCAACCCTCCTGCATTGAGCAGGGACATCTGCAACTAGAGCAGGTTGCTCAGAGCCCTGTCCAACCTCACCTGCAATGGTGCCAGAGATGGGGCATTGACCACCTCTCCAGACAACCTGCTGTTTTTCCTCCAACAGACAAAATTCCCAGTGCTAGAGAATTTCATATAGGAAATTTTTAATCCAGGTGTTTTTTTCAGCAACATTTTTGTATTATTTTTTTGTGTTCTTTGTGCCAAAATCCAGCAAATGCTCTGCAAATCCTTCACAGGAAGAAAATTGCCCAGTAGCTTTGGATAGCAGGATAACTGCTCATGAAACAAGAGAAACTGTAGGTCAAAGTCACCTTGCCTGGTGTCCAGGTTGAAAAGCCGTGCAAAAGCAGGAGAGTTCATCTACATGGGTTTATAACCTTGTAAGAGCTCAGGGTACAGCCCAAGCAGCTGGAGAACTTGCATTGGCTGTTACGGTGGAAGCACCAGACGTCATTTAGCTGGATTAAAAATATTTGCTCAGTTACATTTGGAGTAGGTATCCTGTGAGGAGCTCATAATGCTGTAGCAATGCTGATTCCAGCCATCGAGCTCACCAGGCAGAGAACAGCTCTTTGAAGGGTCAAGGGATGGTTACAGACCAGATTGCAGTGGGGTGAACCCTTCCAGTAGAGGGGGCCCTGTCCTGTATGGCATGGGGGAAGCCAAGAGTAAACAGTAGATAAGACCTAATTTTTTTTTACCAGATGTTTCACAAACAGAACAAGTGGCATCTGAAGGATTTGATGCTGTTTCAAGAAGTCACCTGCTCATCAACACAACAAAAAAAAGTTGGATGTATCTGCTAATTTTAGGATTAGTTTGTTTGTTAGGATGGTCCACGGCAAAACCTTTTTTGTTGCTCAGCAGTGTCCCTCCCAGCAACGACACTCAGAGTACAGAGAAGCATGGGCCAGGCTCGTAATTTTCTGCAGACTTAATGAATTTATACAATAGTAAATATTTTCATGCTTTAATTTGGAATTTCACAGGCAGTTTTCATTCAAATTTGGAACAATTTGGCAAAGCCTGTGGTTAAGATTTTTTTTTCCCTGCAGTAGACAGTCCTTTTCTATCTGAAATATCTTCCTAAAACCTTGTGAAATGTCTTTTGATGGAGCTGAGAGGGTCATGACCAACTGTGTTTTGGTTTGGTTTTGTTTGAAACAAGAAAATGGTAGGGATGAAATAGCTTTAGGCTCCTGTCTGAGAAGTAGAGTTTGCATTGACAAAGGACCGTGGGACTTCGGGGCTCTGCTGTACTCAAGCTTGTGCAACTGAGCTCTCGGCTCCAGCCCATTTTGTGATCTCCAGTTATTTCTACAAGGATATTCTCTGCCTATAATTAACTAGAGGAGAAGCTGTACCACTGGAGATGGTCTCATTAGAAGACAAAATGAGATAGCCTCACCTAAACAGATCGATTCTGTCCTCAATCCCAATCCCCTGCTGAAGAACATGTGCATGTAATAACCTATTGTCATAATTTTAGACAATGGAATCAAGACATCAATTCATTTAATTTCTTTCCTGCTATTGGAAATTTCTTGAGAAGCTTTTGCCAGCAATGTTTAGGAGGAAAATCAGGAAGAATCTAGATCTGTGTTTAAGATGATGAGAAAGCTTGTGTGTTATTCTTTGGGCTGCCATTATCTACACTAATTTTGGGAATTGACCCGAAATTTCCTATGTTCAAAGTCAGAAAATTATTGAGTATTGGGTTGTTTCAGAATCCTGGGAATTGGCTCTGTCTTGCTAACTTCAGGGCTGGAGGCCACAGGGGCTGCTGAGTGGAAGGAAAAGTTTATTCTACATTTACCTCCTAGACTAACATACCCTCTGTTTTGGTCGGAACAGATCCTTACTCTTATCTAAATACCACGCGTATCCATGAACAGAGCTCTAAATACACGTGTCTGTGCGTATACATCTTTTCGTATTTCTCCCTCCTTGTGACTTTAGGAGTACATTTGGGGACAGCTTTGGCTCTTCGGTGAAGGACAGCAGATACCTGAAGCCTTGTTGTTTGGCTTTGCAGTATAAGAAAAACATCAAGATTATTGGATTTGGTTTAAGTGTAACTTGACTTACGCATGAGTCTTCCCAGGCAATGAATGACAAGGAAAGCACTCTTGCTTTCCAAGGGTTTCAAATTTAAAAGCAGTGTCTGTTTTTCAAGGAGCAACCCTTCCTCAAACTTGACACAGCTCAAGCCCAACAACCTCTCTGCCACCTTTTGTGGAGACCTGGGAGTACTCTCTCCCCTTCTTGGAAAACAGAACTTGGTTGAGTGCTCAGAGAAAAGAAACTTAAAGATAAGCATGTGAGGCACTTGTGGTGATGGTTTGAATTGGAGTATCTTGGAGTTTTGCTGGATGAATTGGCTGCACCCTCAGCATCTGTTTGAGCCACATTTAGGTGAAACTACTTAAATTACTTGGTCTTACCAGGTATTTGGCTTTTAGAGTAAATGGGGCGTCTCTGCTGGGAGGCCAAGCTGACAGAGTTGGGGTTATTTCAGCATGGAGAAGAGAAGGTTCTGGGGTCAACTTTTTGTGGCCGTTCAGTACTTAAAGGGGCCTATAAAAAAGCTGGGGACAGACTTTGGAGCAGGACCTGTTGGGACAGGAGAGGGAGGGATGGTTTGAAACTATATGAAGGAGATTTAGACTAGAGAGAAGGAAGAAATTTTTGACACTGAGAGTGGTGAGAGCCTGGCTCAGGTTCCCCCAAGAGGTGGTCACTGCCCCATCCCTGTCCCCATCGCAGGGGAGGTTGTTGGGGGCTCTGAGCAACCTGCTCTAGCTGTAGATGGCCCTGCTCCCTGCAGGGGGGTTGGACCAGATGACTTTGAAAGGTTCCTTCCCACCCAAACCATTCCATGATTCTGTGATAGGTTTATGATGGAGATTGAACAATGCAGATAGGGAAGGTTTGCTCTTTGTTAAACATTGCATTTGTGGGCATTGAGATAAATGAGTCTGGCTTGGTGTGGATGCCCCCATGACACTGGTGGGTGACCCATGAGCTGAAGGCTGTGGCCATCAGCACAGCAGTGCCTTGATCTGCTATCACAGCTAAGGACACCTTGCCAGACAAAAGGGTTTGGGGTTGCAGGTGGCCCAGGAGGTGCATTTGAGTGTCTCTAGTTACAGCTTTGGTCTCTCTGAGCTCTGCTCATCACTGTGCCATTAACTTGCTGTGTGACCTTGCAGAAGATGCTCACGTATGTAAAATGCATGTTCCAGCCAGCTTCACTGCTGTGGCTGCCCAGAGGGGTTCCCAGGGTGGCCGGCTGTGTGGTTGCTGGGGTAAAGGCTTCTCCTAAATTCGTCCACTGTAGGTCTGACCTTCCTTATCGTGACCATGCATTACCCATTTCCAACAGGAATTCCCTAGACCAAGTTTACATTCATAATTTAAATGCACAGCTGTTTAAAAATAAAAGAAAGGGGAGGAGAGATTAAAAAAAAAAGTAAAAAATATATAAAAGTAGGTAGAGTCCCTTGGCCAGCCTGTAATTTTTGACAGTGCAAGAACATTCACAGAGCCAGGCAGGCACGGTCATGAATAAAGCAGCTGAGTGAGTCCATGCTAGCTGGGGAGAGAATGAATTTTTTATCAAGAAATCCTGTTAGCATATTTATGTATTGATTTATCGGGGCTGTAAGCCTCCAGATCAAGGCATAAAACAGCAGCAGTTGTGCTTTTTCAGTCTCCCCAGCTCTAAGGCTGGTGAAGGGGAGAAACAAAGGGAGGGATTTGCTTCTGTTTAAACTTGGCTGAATTAACATTATTACTACATGCAGCGACTATGGTTAAAACGTTCATACACGGCTAGTGGCATTGTAGAAAAATGAAAATGCTGCCAGCTTCTAGGATTTTACGGAGAGTCTTCTGGTATTTGGGTGGATTTGATGCATTTGGATGCTTTCCTCTGAAAGCGCGGCTCCCAGATTTATGTGCTTGAGTGAATTATAGCTCCCATCCTCTCTTATTTGGGCTTTTTTAACTCATCATTGGGAAGAAAAGCCAGGAAACATGAATCCTAAAGTATCCAAAAACCAAAGGGCTGATTATCTAGGTATATGCATTTATTTTTCCTTTCTGTATGTATTTCTTTTTTTTCTTTCTGCATGTATTTATTATTTTTTCCTTTTCCATGGATTTGTTTTTACTTTTTCAAACAATGATCTCTGAGGCTTCCACCTGGATTTCCTGCCTCATAGAAACTTCTGGGAGCTTTATTCTCGTGGTTAATGTTGTGAAGGGATCTCCTGAGCTGCTTTTCCCTCTCTGATTTTACTGCTCATTACATGAAAGGGTTTTCTTGTCCTGGAGGGTGCACATCATTCTGGCTTGTGGTGGGGGTAGATGTGCTTCTCTTTTTGTCCAGGGTATCTTTATGTTCACTGGGGAAGCATAAGGCACATGCATCACTTTTGTTCCCTGAACGTTGTGTGTTTGATGTTCAGACATGCTCTGCTTTGGGACCTCCAGTGTCCTGATGAGTGATGAGCAAGCGAAGAGAGATGGATCTGGGACTGGGTGGAAGCAGCGTGGCCGTGTCAGGGCACAGGATAATGGAGAAGCAGCAAGATCTGCATTAACATCCCTGCAGAACAGTAGCCAGTTTGGAAAATAGAGGTTTCTTCAGCAGAACATTGGGCAGGAGTCCCTCCCTCAAAGCAGTGCAGGTGCACAGCATGGATGGGCACCACTGCCTGGTGGGAGGGCAGGGGGGTGGGCAGGATGGCCACCACCTTGCCTGCTTTAGAGGTGTTTAAAGGGGGAAAAAGAACCTTTCCTGATTATTGTGGCTGGTGTGATAATAAAGCCAGTGGCAGGAAGACAGTGGCTTCTGAGAATATAATTGATCTGGTCAGGCTGGATGAATGGGCTGAGGCCGATGGGAAGAGGCTGAACAAGGCCAAGGGTCAGGTCCTGCCCTTGGGTCACACCAACACCTGAAACGCTCCAGGCTGGGGGAAAAGTGACTGGAAACTGCTCAGCGGGAAAGGACTGAGAGAGTTGGCAGTTGGCTGAAGATGAGCCAGCATGTGCCAAGGTGGTCAGAAGGCCACCAGTATCCTGGCTTGGATCAGAACTAGTGTGGTCAGAAGTATGAAGGTAGGGATCATCCCCTGGGCTGGACACTGGTGAGGTAGCCCCTTGAATCAGGAGTTAAGTTTTGAGACTCCCACCACAAGAAGGGCGTTGAGGTGCTGGGCATTAGGAACAATTTCTTCCTCGAAGGGGCTGTCAAGCCCTGCCACAGGCTGCCCATGGCAGTGGTGTAGTTCCCATCCCTGGAGACATTTCAAAGCTGTGAAGACATGCTGAGGGACGTGGGGTAGTGGTGTCCTGGCAGTGCTGGGTTAATGGTTGGACTTGATGATCTTGAAGGTCTCTTTTAACCATAATGATTCTGTGATTTTATGGAAGTGATAAATGAATACAAGTTATGCTTTCAGGGAGGTTTTCTGAAATCAAACTAACCCCTCTCATCTTCTGCTGAGGTGTGAGCTGCTGCTGCATTGGCCACTGCTGCAGCATGGTCCCTGCCTTTCGCGTTCTCCTGCCCTGGCCAGGCTTTTATGCAGCTCCCACCACCACCACCAAAGGGATGCTTTATTTTTAACACCCTAAGCTTGTTACAGATTTGTCTGGGCTTTGGTCCAAGGGGATAAGAGCTAATGCCAGGTCTGGTGTCTCACCCTTTATCCACAGCTGGTGCTGCCAAGGCTTTTAGAGTCTGTGGTAGAGGTTGGCTGTGTGTGATCTGAGACCAGGAGTAGTTTGCTTTGTGTTTGCAGGATGTGAAATACTCTGTGTTTGATCTTCTTGTTGTTAGTGAAGAGCTCTGCTCCTCTGAACAGTAAGTGTCTGTGGGGCTGGATGCAAGTGGCTTCCTTTTTGGGGGCAGAAGGATTAGCTTTGTTTGAAAACCTCATGAATTTTAGGGTTGTGAGACTAAACAGACTTTCAGCTGTTTTTCATCTGGTGCCCACTTTTGAACCAGGAGTTATGGAGGAATCTGAGGAATAACTGGGGGATTGGAACAAGGTGGATTGTTAATACAGCAGTGAAGCGGTCTGGCCTCTATTCTGAAGTTAAAAAGGGAGAGTGGAATAACTCAGAGACCTTTTGTGAATAGAGATGATCTTCTCAGGAACACTGTGCCAGAAGTTTAGATGTCCTCTTCCCAGAGAGTTTGGTTTGAGCAGGTATAAACCCAGGGCTTGATTGCCTTTGGCCAATGTTTTTACATGAGGAGGAGTGCAGAGGCCAGCGAGCTCTGAATGCTTTTCTTACAACTGCTGGCCCTCAAGACAACAGATACCCCACCTCAAAGGTCCCCCAGAAAACACATCTTCTGCCATGAAATTTTTGCTGGTGTCCCAAACCCACTTGGGACCTACCATAAAGGCACAGGAGGCACAATTATAACATACTCTGGGAGGAGATCAGGAGATCCTCTGATCTCAAGCTCTTAGCTGGACTTCATATGGACCTTAGCACTTTCTGAGGTATTGTCCATCCCATCGCCATACATGGAAACTTCCAACCAAGAGGTTTTCCTCAAAGTGCACATAAACAGGTCAAACCGCAAGGAGCAGTGTTTAAGCATGACTCAAAATTTCTCTGCTGCTTGCTGGGCTGAGGCCCTTCCATTTGAATTCACCCCCACTATATAGAAAGGCACCTGCTCAAAGTGTCCTCAACTCACTGATCTCAGATGGAGGGATGCTCAAAGGGAAGATTTTGAACCCCAATCCAACCCCGTCTTGCTGAACATAGCACATGTGGAAGTGTGTTTTGGGCTGACCATTGATTTCATTAACCGACCCATTTTAGTTTTATCCTTCCCACAGCTGAGCACCCCAGGTGGGTGCTCTCATCTCCCTGCTGTCGGTGGCACAGCCCCCGAGCATCAATCACAAAGGCACCTCTCTGCCAATTCAATTTTGCTCAGAAGGGTCAATCGCCAGAGCTCCCCTATCCCCAGCTGCTGTACCCCTGCAGAGCTGAACACCAGATGCTCTCTGCAAATGGACTGTAACATCTGAAAGGCAGGAAGCAAAGTTATTGGACTGTCTTTGTGCCAAGATTGTATTTAAACTGAAACTAGGGGGGCGGAAAGGCCTTTTTTTTTTTTCAGATTCTGGTATTTTGTATAAGCCAGCATATTGCGTCAGCACTTGAGAGATGGGACCAATTTTGCCTGGTTGTGACCCAATTTCATCTTCTGTAAAGCTGGAGATGGCAAGAGAGGCCTCCTCAGTGCAGGACCTGGTGTGTTTCTGGGTGAAAAAAGCTGTTTAAGACTTCAAAGATGAAAGCCTTGTAAAAAAAAAAAACCTACTTTTTTTTTTTCTTCTTCTGTTTATAGCTGATCTAAAGAGATATGAGAGGAAATAAAGGCAGGGGAAAAAAGGAGAAAAATTAATATTTTTGAAAAGTAAAGTTTTACTGCCTTTTTGGTAACTGAATAAATGGAATAGAGAAAAAATATTTCACAGCTCTACTGAATGAGCTGTTAAGGTACAAGTTTCTCAGGTAGGTGAAGAAGATGCTGTACTCCTCCTCAGCTCTTCCCAGGATGTTTCTGATGGAGCACTGAGAGCCCTTCATTATCTCTGAGACCACTGGACTTCTTTCTGAAGCCTGTAATATCTTAAGGAGTTTATGCATATTCCTTGAGTCCCCTTCCTTGGTCATCTTCATTTAAACTAATCTTAGAATGGTTTGGGTTGGAAGGGACCTCCAAAGCTCATCGAGTCCAACCCCCCTACAGTGAGCAGAAACATCTGCAACTAGATCAGGTTGCTCAGAGCCTTGTCGAGCCTCACCTTGAATGTCTCCAGGGGCGAGGCCTGAAATTAAAACCTGAAATACAATAAAGCTGTTCAATGCTGTTGCGTGAAGTGTGGGGGGGGGTAAATTTGGTAAGAGACAAATCCCCTTG
>WEIS01045318.1:22925-59679 GCA_013389965.1 Todus mexicanus
CCTCCTAAGGGAGCAGCCGGTTGTGCAAATAGCCCGTAAGTCTTGCTATAGGCCCAACACCAGATTTGCAAACAGCCTGTACGTTGTAGGCCCGGTTCCCTCCTAAGGGAGCAGTTGGATGCTCAGGTAACACTTTTTCAGTGTTGCTATAGGCCCAAAACCAGATTTGCAAACAGCCTGTACGTTGTAGGCCCGGTTCCCTTCTAAGAGGGCAACTGGATGCACAAATAGCACGTTTTTGAGTATAGGTCTGGCACCAGATGCTCTAGGCCCGGTTCCCTCCTAAGGGAGCAGCCGGATGTGCAAATAGCCCGTAAGTCTTGCTATAGGCCCAACACTGGATTCACAAACAGCCGGCCAAGAAGCAGTCAGATATACGAATAATACAATTTATTTACACTCGCAACGTATACAGATTCTTTGAGATTGCCAGTGATAAATATGCTAGCTGCAGAAAATCAAAATACAGCTGAAGAAAATACACACAAACATACAAACTTACACTTGGCATAGCCAAGGTGCAAAATCTTACCCAAAAGGTGTCTCTTTTGGGATGGGCGAGGAGGACAAACCCGTCAGTCTGTCCATATGATTTAGTGTCGAATTCTTGTCCACAGAATAGGTTCAAAGTTGAACTGATATTTATAGTTCAGGTGGCTGTTAATGTGTAAAGTGTGGAGATAGGATTGTAGTGAAATTATTCAGTGGCTTAGCAGTTGTACAAACACTCCTTGCTGGGCCATATAGCCCTGATGGTCTTCTGCCAGTAACAGGCCATTGTGTTCCATCCTCTGCCGGGAACAGTTCACTGCTGGGATAATAAGGAGCCAGTATCACACCTGGCCCATCACATCAGTGTTAATACCACACTGATCACCGGGCCTTCACTCAGCCTCAGCATATTTTCTGAACACTAGATGTTTATCAGCAGTGATGGGTTTTGATGGTCTGTGCATTGCTGCTTCCCACAAATGCCCTGGTGGATTTTAGGCTTGAGATTATCTTTTTAAGGTGGAAGCTAAGTGTCTTGTGCTCTGACAGATACATTGGCCTACACTCCACCAGGTTGGATTTTGGGGCAGAGGTATTTTCTTCAGGGCTTTCGGCAGAATAGGGTCCAGAGTTGCCACTAGGGGTTTTAGTTACAAATAATATGCAAATAATAATAATGATTAATTCTTAATTAGAATAGGTAAAGCTTATGCTTGACCACAGCTATGAGACACTGGCTCAGGTTGCCCAGGGAAGCTGTGGGTGCTTCATTGCTGGATGTGTTCAGATCCAGGTGGGATGGGGCCTTGAGCAACCTGGTCTAGTGGGAGGTGTCCCTGCCCATGGCAGGGGGGTTGGAATTGGATGATCATTAAGTTCCTTTCCAACGCAAACCATTCTATGATTCAGGGACTTTAGATGTGAGGGACTTTAGATGTCAACTTGAACATGTTGAGTTCATCTGTAGCCTGTACCCTTTATGCTCTGTCTGTGAAAGGACACTGCACTTTCCAAAAGTGAAGCTGGACACTTTGGGATATTTTATGGTAATGTGGACTGTGGAGCATCCCAGAGAATTGATTGGTTTAAATGTCATTCAAGTCTGTGACTACTCTGTGAATAGAGCAAGCCATCGTTGGGTTGAACTCCAATAGGCTTTTCTCAGCAAATCTGGGTTTTCTGCCCTTAGACCTTCTTGTGCAAGCTCTGTCTGCCTCTGATGAAGAGCTGAGCACGAGTTACTCGGTGCCTTGAGAAAACGTGCTAGAAAAGGCAGAGCTCCATGTGCTCATTGTACATGCTTTTAACATTTTGGGATCTGTTCTTAGTAATTTCTGTGCTCACCTAATCCTAAGAACAGGAACAGAGCGAAATAAATCAACCATAAATAGCAGTCGCTAATTAACAGAAGCAGCGAGGAGTGAATTGCGAAAAATCAGATGAAGGGTGAACAGAGTTCATCTCTTGAAGACAGCTGAGAATTTTCCTCAATGTAGAAGCACTTATCTAAGGGAAGATTACACTTTAATTGCCCCAAATAAGTCAGGCTCTGCCGTTGATTAGATTAAGGTGAGTAAACTCGAGGTGTACTATACATTTTGATTAAAAACATAGTGAAGAGCTAATGGTCTGTGATGCTTCAGCTTTGACCTTATCTGTCAAATTAGATCCTTTCTTTATTGAACCCCACTTTGGAAACATTTCCAAAGGGTTGCGTGGTAGCCTATTAATTGCTTGGTTTTCACATCAATGGACAATGTGCTGAGCAAAGCGATGGCAGAATTTCTTCCTTGGAGATCTGGGGCAATGCCTTCATGTTTGCTTCTCCTGTCAGAAGAGGCCAAAAGAAGAAACTTGTGTAAGCAGCAGAATGGCTTCTTGTTCAGGGGCAAAGGGAGCTGTTTTGTTGCTCTACTGGTAAAAAAATGGAGTAACTCTAAGTATAAATGGGCTTTTAAGAGCTTGAGAGCCCAAAGCAGTGTCTTTGCACAGCCAGGGGACCCTAGGCTGGAGATTTGCTGGCATGACCAGCCTAGATCTTGTTCTGGGATTTGTTATTTGTGTTGAATCTGATACATGGTAGGATGGTTCGTGATTTTACACTTCTGTAGACACTGCCCTTAAGTTCTCATTTCAAGTTTCAAAGTCAACAGAAGAACACCTATAAGGGCATTCTGGCTGCCTTTAGGCTCTGGTGAAGACTGTTGTACAGCTGCTCTCTTCGAGAGGTGCCTGCCACCTATAGTGGTAGCAGAAGGGAATTTGACCCTGAGCTGTGAAGCTTAGAGTGTGTTTCCTTAGCTTCAGCTGTGAGCAGGAGTGAGTTTGCATCGTGGACACTGTACCCATGGAGGTACAGGGGGTCTCCGAGGAGGGTTAGTCTCCCCTGCATGGGCAGTGGGGCCTGCACTGACAACCTACTCTATGCAGAGGCTTCTTGAGTGCAAACCAAAGTCTTCAGGAGGTCTCTATAATTTATATGAATTATAGGCTTACCATCAGTCAGCATGTTCACATGTGGGTCTGTGGTGATAGTCAACCTGGTGTAACTTGTAGGTGGGTATCCCTGAACCCTCTCCTCCAGTACAGGACTAAAAGTTCTACCTGTGGAGACAGCAAAGATTTCGGGAGAAGGGCAAAGAGAATGGTGGTGTTTTGATCAGAAACCTGGAAATCAGGAGCTGAAGTGTGAGAATTTTTTTTGCTCAGGTTCACTGCAGCTCAACAGTCCCCAGCTGGGGCATCTAGTCCCTGCCATGTGCCACCCGGCATTTTCCTGTGGCAAAGGTCTTTGTTATTCTGCTGCTTTTGTGTTGCCCAAGAGGATTTAATCAGATTCAGTAGTGTTTAATAGCTTATTTGAATAAGTTATTTCAGCACGTGCTATCATTGCCTGGTCCTTGGCAAGTGCTGAATGGAGCCAAGGGCTGTGCAGAGCGGAGACAGGTCTCCTGTTTGCACCAGCCAGGAGAAGCTGTGTTGGATTGCAGACCCCTCAGGGCTCAGACTGGCCCTTGGGGCACGGCCTTAGTGTACCAGTTTGGCTGCTGGTCAGTGGCACACATGCCTAGGTACATGGGAATCCCCTATTGCTATATGAAACACAGGTTTAGGCTGTTACAGAAGCTGGAGTACAGTGGGAGGTTTTGGGCAGCTGTGCTGCCTGCTTAGAGAAAAGAGAGGGGAAGGATTTGGGAAATTATTCTGTGTTTGACTTGCTATAATTTGCAGGCTGTAAATCTCCTGAAACTGAAGATTTGCTGCCCGTTGATCAGAGGCAGTCACTTGCCTGCTCATGAGGCTGTGTGTAAACCACATCTCACTTAATTGTGTGTTTGTTATTTTGGGATTCCAGACCCACGATCTCATCACTGATGCAAACCATGATCAAGCAGCCTTGGTAGAAACTGCACAGGCTTCCCTTCCTTGGGGGCTGATGTGTCTTTTTCTGCAGGAGCTGTCGTAGTTTTCCCAGTAACTCCCCCCTGCTGATGGAAGCCTCATTGGCAAGGAAGTGCTGTGGACTATTTACATGCTCCTTCCCCTACCAAACCAGCTCCTGCTCCCTTTGATCAGCCTTTTTGAAGTTGGCAGCATGTGGGATTTGGCCGTGAGGCTGGCAGACTGCAAGCCTCCCCTGGTGATGCCCTGGCCGTGGGCAATGCCGAGCCGAAAGTAGGCAGGGTCCTCAGAGAGCTGGCGTCATGCTACCTGGATTGGGATGGGCTGGGAGAAGGATGTCAGAGCGGGCAGAGCTTTGCTGACCACTTCATGGAGATGGGATGGGGCTGGCTAGAGCAGGGCTGCTTCTGGTCTTGCAAGAGGCTCTGGCAACATGAGAACCGTGTCTCAGGGCAGCCAAGCACAAGGGCTACGCCTCCCCCCTTGGCTTGGGAGCATGGGCCATGGCTGCTGCTGCAGAAAGGAAGATGATAGGTGATAGAGAAGCATTTCTGGTCTCTGCAGCACGATGCAAGCTGCGATAGGCTGCTTTCAAGTCAATTGTTTCAAAACATATCTTTAAACAAATTAATAATTTGGGGCAGTTGCCATCTTGTTGCCATAACAAAACAGTGGCATAACAGCTCTCTGTGTCTGAGAGACAAGAGTGTCCATCCTGGCCTTCCTCTGCTGCTGGACAAGTCACAAAAGGCTCAGCTGTGGAAGTTTCTTGTGCTTTGCTGGAGTACTTGTCGTTCTGTGGCTATATCAGGAGCTCAGGGCATTAATCTCCCTGTGTTGACAGGAGCCTTTCAGCTTCTGCAGTTATAGAGGACAGTGTTCACCCACTTCTCTTCATCTGGAGGGTGGTGGCCATGCTGTCGCTGCTTGGGGATGCCAGCGATGTGCTTGGTGCTGCATGAAAGGCAGGAGAGAGCCCCTGGGTGCTTGAAGTCAACTGTGCAGGGAGTCAACATGTAAAGGTTGTCCTTTGGCATCCAGCTGTGACCTGGGCTCTCTGGCTGGGCAGCGGCATCAGGCTCCAGGGTGGATGGTGAAGCAGAGTCCCATGGAAGAGGCTAGAAGGATGCTGGTGGGGATTTAGGTTAGACTGTTAAAAAAAAGGGTTAAGAGAAAAGGAGATACCAGCTGTGACTAGACATAGGGGGTGCATCTTGATACAAGTGCCAGGTCAGGGGCTGGAAGCAGCTTGGGCAGAGGGAGCTGTGGCAACTGGGCTTGTTGGGAAGAGCAGTCCAGGGGCTGGGCAGTTTCATGTGGGCTTTAGATACCTGAGGTACAGATCTCTGGGTCTCCACTGAGATTCTGAAAGCATCCCTTAGACTTCCTGTGCCTCAGTTTCCCTCTGTGCAGCACTTGTGGGAGCCTTGTGCTACCAAGTTTAAGCGACGTGAGCTCTTTGATGATGGTGCCCAGAGCACTTCTGGAGCAAGGTTTCAGCTTCATACAGGCACTGCTCAGGGGGTGCTTGTGAAAAGCCCTGTCCCCTTTATTAACCGGTGGGTTCCTCGGCTCCATAGCAGTGAGGGAGCCCTCCCATAAGCTCACACGCTATTTGGATGCAATTCTGGCACATCGTGTCAAGTATTTTGTTTCTTCTTCTTCTGCTCTGTTGGGTTAGATGTGCGGTTAGGATCAAGTAGCACTGACAATCAGCCAGGAGTTACATCGGAGAAATATTTTAGCTGGAACATAAAAATTGGTTTGACCTCTTGGCTCATCCTGCTTAATGAGCAAACCTGGAGCTGGGCCACAGCCCAAGCCCCAGTGGCTCTGTGGGCTAAGGGCTACATCCTGTGCTCAGGGCAGCCAGAGGTGTCTGTGGGACTCTGGGTGCTTTCCCTGGAGTAGAGGAGTTTGGTTTTCCTGACAGCAAGCAGGTTTGATTCATTAAAGCAATAACTCACCATGGTAGAGCCAGTACTGTAAACTGGGATTGGGTTCAAGCATGCTAAAGAGCACTGGGAAAGATGCTGCATGTTGATGAAAGCTCTGCTTTCTCAGGACAGGTTTTCTGTCCACCCTTTTGCTTGGTGTTTTGTCCTCTGGTTTATCCTGGATCCCTGTGTGTGAGGCAGAGCAAACAGAGCTCATCCCCTCCCTGCCCTGAGCATAAGGTAGTCTAGCAAATGCTTGGAGGAGGCTGCTTAATTAGTCGTATTTCAGCACATTTCATTTTTAAGGGCTTTGATCGTGGCATGGAATTGTGGATCTGTTGCCAAGTTTGGGCTTCAAATGAATAAATAAATGATAAACGATCATTTGGCAGCGATGAACCTGCTGCACTCTCTTTGCATGTTTATGTAGTTTCCCCTCTCCCATCTGTTCCCTTCCTGCAGCTCTTCCCTGTGGGCTGGCTCTGCAGCCCCCCTCACCCAGCAGTCCCCAGCCACACCCAATGGGACACGCTTGCTCCAACCAGAGATGTGAGAGCCGCCACTTTGGGCAACAAAATAAGAATTGAAGAACAGCCTCTAAATATGAAAACATGGGGTTTGCTCTGGTAATCCTTAGCAGACCTTATAGCAGTCTTCCACTACCTGAAGAGGACCTGCATGAAAGCTGGGGAAGGGCTTTTTACAAGGGCTTGTAGTGATAGGACGAGGGGTTACGGTTTTAAACTGGAAGAGGGGAGATTTAGATTAGCTATTAGGAAGAAATTCTTTACAGTGAGGGTGGCGAGGTACCGGAACAGATTGCTCAGGCAAGTTGTGGATGCTCCCTCCCTGGAAGTGTTCAAGGCCAGGATGGACGGGGCTTTGAGCAGCCTGGTGTAATGGGAGGTGTCCCTGCCCATGGCAGGGCAGTTGGAAATAGATGATCCTTAGGGTGTATTCCAGCCCAAACCAGTCTACGATTCTGTGATCCCAGGAGAACAGGCTGGGGCTATACTGGGCACTTTCCCCATGTGCTGGGGAAGGAACACTGAGCTCGAGTGTCCTTGTTTCCTCTGAAGTCATCCGTAGAGATGTGGTGCAGGAGAAAGGGAATAGCTAAAAGCAGAGGGAGAGGAATTGAAAGATGAAAGGACTTGGACTTAGATGATCTCCAGATGATCTTCCAATCCCTATCATTCTGTGATTCTGTGAAATGGTGAAGGAAGAAGTGGTGTTGCTGGGGTGGGATGACAGGTATTGCAAAAAGCATTACAAACCCTAATGATAGATTGGGCTGAGCAGAATTTTCTCTTTCTGCTCTTGTTTTCCCAGCTAATTTTCTCTTCGGATTAATTTGTCTGTCACATGCTGGCTTTGCCTTTAGCAGGGGTGGTTTGTGGTGAGGTTAGTTAGTCCTGGTTCCTCTTCGGTGAGTCAGTGATCAACTGACATAGATATTTCTGAAGATGTTTGCTATTTGGAGAAATTCTTGTCATGTGTTTGATCCCGAGCATGTTCCTCAAGAAAGAACTTGTGCGGATATGCACCATATTAGAAATGTCTTTGAAGGTATTTAATTACATCAGTGCTATAGATGCAGCTATAGATGGGGTTGATGCCCCATCCCTGGAAACCTTCAAGGGGAAGTTGTCTAGGGCTCTGGACAACTTGCTCTAGTTGCAGATGTCCCTGCTTCCTGCAGGGGGATTGGATGAGATGAGCTTGAAAGGTCCCTTCCAACCCCAAATATTCCATGATTCTATACATGTTATTACCTATAAGAAATGCTATGATATCTGTCACCCACATTACACGTGGGTTTTGGTTGTTTATTGGGTGACTTCTACTTAGGCAGAGACATTTTGAGGTGGCACGAAGTGCCCGCGTGGCTGAAAAAAGAACATTTAAAGCACTTCTTTTGGGAAATTCTTCTGCAAACAAAACCGCACCTGCAAATATGATTGGGAATGGTGGCCAAAGAACATCACAGATAATAAGTAAAAGGCACCAATACCAGTTAGAGTTAATGCTTTTTTTTTGTGAGTTGGTGTTTGACAGCACTTCTCTGTGGCTTCTGCCAGGCCCTGCAGTCAGGCAGGTAGGTAAGCTCCATGTTCCTGCTATTCTTTACCCTCTGCAGGAGGAGGAGGGGGAGAATGTTTTTGGATCTTTTCTTTTTGCTACCCTTTCCTGCTCCCTTATATCCAACATCAGCTTCTCAGATTGCTGCATTCTTCACTCACAAGGGAGGAATTTGCATTTTCCTCAGCATTTGGCTTCAGTAAATGGCCATGTGGCGTTTTACTTTTCAGCAGCTCCTTGAAGAGCTCCCTTGTGGCTGATGAATGCAGAAACTTTGTCACAAACTAAACTACCCTTCCCTCCCCTTCCTTGAGCCTGCTGCTTACTCAGGGAGCCTCCGACCGGTTCTGATGACAGGGGCCCAAAGTGCTGAGTAAGCAGAAGAGGAATTGCAATCACTCTGAAGATGCCTCGTTTTCTTGCCGACTTCTTGTCTTCTGCTCGGGGTGGATGCTCAGATTCTGGGCAGGGTGCCACGCTCTGCTTTAATTGCAGCCTGGATTAACAGAAGGTGGCTGCGGTTTCCCCCCTGCCCCGTTGCCGTGTGTCTCAGTTCAGCTGTAAATACAACCCTGATGCTCAGTGCACGGGAAGCCAGAGCTGAGGTGGGGAGGGAGGAAGCTGGCGTAGAAAACCTGCACTAAGGTAGGTCACTGAAGAGTGTATTTTGGCCCAGCAGCAGGGTCAGCCTGGAGCTGTGGCATTAAGTGAACCTTTTCAGTAGCATTCATGACAAATCATGGTGTGGATGGTGGAACAATCAGCTTGGCTTATCAGTTCTTTGCCGGTGTTTCAACATAACTAACCAGTCCGTTAGTGGTGGACAGTCCTGTGGGAGCTGTCTGAGGGGAGCCTTGCCTGCCCTCTGCCCTGCAGTTTCTGTATGGTGTGTTGTTTATGAGGTGATTTAATATCTTTCTCTCTCCCCTTTCATTTGTTTCCAGACAAACGATGCTGCAGGAAATACCTGGAACTGGCTTTACTTCATCCCTCTCATCATCATTGGCTCTTTCTTCATGCTCAACTTGGTGCTGGGCGTCTTATCAGGGTAAGACACTAATGACTTGTCTCCCCCTGGATATGAAAAGGGAAGATGTGTTGGTTTTAGCGCTGTAACAGGATGTAGCTGAAAAAGAGAAGATGGGGTGACACATCACACTGTACACTGTCCCCCTTCAAACATTTCCTACCCTGTTCTTTCCTTGCAGTGGGGGATTTCTATAAGACTATAGAGCTACAGGATGGGAGATAGGCTGGTGAAAAATCATTAATTGAGAGGATTCTGATTCCAGACCTATGAGTTAAGTGAGTTCCTGTAATTATACTGACGTGGTCTTGTGCAACCAACACTTCTGCATCGTCTTGAAAAATCCATCAGGAACCCACTGATGCCAGTAGAAGTGCCTCAGTGCTGGAGCTGGACTTCAAAATGTTCACAAATAATTAGTGATAGAACAAGAACAAATGGGAATGGCCTCAAGCTGCACCAGGACAGGTTTAGACTTGACATTAAGGAGAAAAAATGTAATGGAAAAGGTTGTCAGGCATTGGATCAGGCTGTCCAGAGAGGTGGTTGAGTCGCCATCCCTGGATATGTTTAAAAACCATGTAGCTGTGGTGCTTGGGGACATGGCTTTGTGGTGGACTTGGTAAAGTAAATGGTTGGACTTGATGATCTTAAAGGTCTTTTTCAACTTAAATGGTTCTGTAATGTATTTGGTGTAACTGCAGCATGAAGAAAGGAGAAGCTGAAGCAAAATGCGAGGTCTCAGTTTCTGTGTTTTGATTTGGTCTTTGTTTTGTTGGGGGTTTTTTGTTGTTTGTTTTGGTTTGGGAGTTTTTTTGGCATTTTCTTGTTTTTTTCTTTTTTAATCTCTAATTGTTTAAGCCAACATCTGGGTTTTGGGGACACACTGGTCTCTTGATGTTCAAACTCTGGGGGGTAGCCAAGGATTTGGTGTTTGTTGTGCATGAGTTTTGGGTTTGGGCCATTGTAGAGATCCAGCTGCCAAGTTTGAAGCCTACCTGGAACATCCCCAGTGTCTGGAAATTTGGTCTGGAATGAACAACCTGACTCATCTGAATGATTTGCAAACTCTTAGACTTTGGCACATCATTTTGCACACAGTTTCTTCCTAACAGATCCAGATGATCTAGATGATACAGATCTTTCAGATCTACATTTATTTCTGGCTCTTGACAGCATGTGAAGAGAGAAAAGAGTTAAACCTGCTAAGTGGTGAAAGCCTGTCAGTGCTGCTCTTTCTCTTTAAGTTACTGGAGAAGGAAAGATGTTTTCCGAAGAACAGATCCATGCTTTATTTTATAATTTTATTAAGGATTCTTGTCCTCAAAACCCATGCTGGGGGCAGGAGCAGGGAGGCAGCGGTCCAGTTTAGTTTCAGGACTGGGAGATGTGTTGCTATGGGAGGGGGTCACAGGGAAGACGTTGTCATGTGCTTTGCTGTTTCTTCAGATCAGTAACCAATTGAAGATGGTCATTGGGCATCCTGTTGTATCAGAGGCTTTGTAAGGGAGAGCTTCATGGCCATACTTGTCTGATGTATGATTTAAAGCGAGCACCAGAGCCAGGGCTGAGTGGAATCGTTGGGTAGTTCATCTTCCCCATACCATAGCGGGGTCAGCCCACACTGCCTGAAATGATGCTTGTGATTTAAAATAAAACTCAGAAGCCTGCAGGCTCCTGTTCCTTTGTGCTGGATTCAGAAGTGTTTGGTGACCAAAAGCTGGAGACCTCTGTCTGGCTCTCCTGAAAACCTCGTGTTGCTTGGGGCAAAATATGAATATTATATAAATGTGTAACCTCTATTAAAAATGTAGCTCTGTGCATCAGATTTCTTTTTGGTCATGGTAAGGATGATAACAACTGCACACAAGGAAGATTTTTCAATTCTATTTTCTACAGTCCTTGGCTGGAATAATTCCTGGGGAGAGACTGAAGATAATAAACATCATAGCGTAGGGGCTGTCCCCCTGATCAGCACGCTGCAGGTGGGCTTGCAGTTATTGAGCAGTGAGGGAAACTGGGTGCATCTGAATGGGCTGGTGATGAGAAGGCACCAGGAAGATGGAAAGACCTTCTGAAGGCAGAGACTGTTGTCATTATGTTCTCTAGCCAAAAGCCCCAGGTAGCAAGTACAGAAATAAAAGATATTGCTTCTGGAGACCATTCTTTGCGTGGGTTCCTGCATGGAGACAGGGTCATTGGCAAATGTGTGTTGGCTTCCATGGGGTATAGTTCCATTCAAGGACATCACACCATCCACATCCCAGTGACAGTTTCAGCTTGTGCTTCTTGGCAATACCCCATGTTTCCATTTCAATAAAATGAAGATGGTTTAGAGTTAGGGGTTCTGCAAATAGCCCATAAATGGGATTAGTCACTCATTTACTTCTTTTCATGATCTGTGCACCTCAGAGCCTTTACTGTGTTCCCTGCTGTATCCTGGGGATGATGCAGTGCTCTGCTCTCCTTCTCCACACAGTATGGAGAGGAACCAGAGGGGTAGAAAGAGGATTTCTAATGACCCCAGGAAACAACAGCAAAGCTGAGGTTAGGTCACTGGTTTCCTAGGCTTGTGTGTGATCTTCATTCCTGTTCTCTTTCCCAAATACCCAGTTGGTCAGCTTCTATTTTATTTCCCAATACTTTACCATATCTATCATCTGCATTAGTGGCTTAAGCTTCAGCGTGCCACTGTCTGTATCTTGGAAAGCCACAGAAGAGGCTTTTACCTGTGTGTTTTTCGTTGCTGTTAGTTTTGAGCTATTTCCTCTCACGTATTTATGTTTCTTGGTGGGCAACAAGGAAGCTACAAATTCCTGAAGCAGATATGCAGACACTATCACAGATTATGGCAATATAAATAATCTGAAATGACAACAAGTTATTGAACTTCCTCCTGGCGTCAGGTTCTAGAGTTTTACCATAACTCCTAATGGAAATTTCTGCCTTCCTGTGGCTACCTAATATGAGAGGGCTTTAGCTCCTGGGCTTATCTGTTTTGAGCAGTGTAGATGGATTGAGCTGGTTAAGATCCCGAGTCTCATCTGCTGGCAAAATGTGGAAGCATTTGCGTTGCAAATGCCCCAGAAGAGATGATACCTGGTTTTAAATAAAGAGCAAAGAACCTTTACCCTCTGTGGATTCTTCTAGAATTATAATGAAAACAAAGGCAGGGAAGTGACAGGGAGAGGTGGAAATCTGTAAGTGTTGGTAAAATCTTGGTATAAAAATAACACACAATCTCAGGCCTCAGTTGATATGACAGAAATCTCTGATGTAATTAAAAGCATATTGACTCCATACTTCAGATTAAATGAGACTCTGCCTCCTGTCCAGTGTGTCCTCCTTGTTCATGCTGATCAAAGCAGTGCCAGTACTCAGGAATTGGTTAATACTTAAATACCCTCCCCAAAAGATGGGGTCAGCCTTCTGCTCCTTTCCCTTCCCAGATGCAAGCTCTGGGGTCAGGCTGCCAGCAGAGCTCAGCTCTGCTTGTGCCACTGAATATCCAGAGGTCCCCAGTGATCCCAGGACATGGGGTGTGGAGTTACTGCAAACATCTTATTTCTGATGGCGCACTAGGAGTACTGAGCTCTCCTATGTCTGTACAAACGATGCTGCCATGGATGCTGTGCAGGATCTGCTCACCACAGTGCAAAAGGTGGGTCTTTAACTGGGGAAATAGATAAGAGATACCACTTGCCAGTTTGCACATCACAAGCAAAGAGAGACTGTGCTGGTCTCCAGCTGTGAATATGGTAGGATTTGGGGTTTTCCCTGGAGTACCACAGTGGTCATAGATACACAAGAGAAGAGTGATTGAAAGAGCTCCCAAAATCCAGGAACTGCCTTTGCTTGTTTACAGAAGATCCAGGGTTCCCCAGCAGGAACAGAGTGTCTCATCTGCTGTGAAGCAGCAGTGGCACTGGTTTGTGGCCCTTGCTGGGGAGTTTCCTCTCTGCTCCTCACTATGTATTCCTGCTGCCGTTTTTCCTCTCTGATGCTTCATCCCTCTATGAGCTGATAAAATTCAACAGCCCAGCAGGAACCAACAGAGCAGAAAAACACAGATTATTTTCTCAGAAGGAGCTTCTATTGATTCCCACAGCTGATGGAAGAGCAGATCAGGACTTTGTAGGACCAGGAGAGCAGAAGCAGGAGGAGAGATTTCTCTCCGCTTTGATAGCATTAAGACATTCCATAGGCTCATTTGACCTGTAGAGGTCTTGATCAAGATGAACAGACATGGGCTGTGTTGTGCCCATCTGTGTGCTGAGAAGCATATTGGGATGGCTGCCCAAGCCTGATAACTCCCCAGTCACAGACACAAAGAAAGGGGAAAGAAAAATGTTAAAATAAAAAGGATATTAGATGCCTGATTGATGTTCTGCTGAACCATCCATCAACCCAAAGGATAAACCCACCTCAGTTCACTCTAGAGAGCTGCCTTCGACTTTATTTCTCTGCTTTAACCTTGTTCCAGAAAGCTGGGGCACCTTGCTTCTCAGAAATTGGAGGTAGCACTTTGTAAGTTTCCCAGCGCAGAGGGGAACAGCAACAATAGTGGAAATGTTTAGAAATTGGTATCCATAATATATTTCTCTTGAAACCTGTTTCTGCACTGTCTGCTGTGGGTGGTTATTCTTACTTATTAGATTATTTGACTTAGGTAGCAATAAAGGCATCCGTCAGAGGGAATATGACCTTTCTGTAGCAAAGGAGATTGGCTGTCTCTAGTGGCACCATGGAAATGTTCTGGTTCTGTCATGCCAAGAAGAAAGGGTTGACCCCAGATGCTCTCTTTCCAGTTTTCCCTGAACACGAAGTTGTTTGCTGCTCAGGATGTCGTAGGGTTTAGCTTCAGTTCTGACCAGAAAATGCCCTACGATCATTCCAATCAATTATTTTATTAAACTCTGCACGTGCTTCTACAGTTTAGAGAGAGGAGGGGAAAAAATACCCCAGTTGAATTGACAAGTCCTGACCAATGCTCATTCTTTTTCAGACTTCTTACAGTTTTCTGGCTAGCAGACGGCAACCCTCTGCTGTCCTGCTCTGCCAGACGCTGCCACCAAGAGATGGGCGCCCATCTCCATGTACACCTCAGCTTCCCAGTGTTTCCTCCCTTGGCAGTGACTTCCAATGCTGGTTTTCCCATCCTGCTGTGGTTCCCCTCCCAGCCCTCAGCCTCCACTCAGCCCAGCTAGCAGCTTTTTTTCCGTGGGCTGATGGGATTATGGAGTTTCCTACTGCTTGGCTGTCGGGTATTAATTTTGCCTGGTAATGAGCTGGATGATTCTCTACAATACATTTGTGACTGTTTTGATGCTTTGGATTACACAATGCAAAGAGGATAAACGTTATCATGGGATGCTGTGAGGAAGATGATTTCACTTATTTCAAGGCTAAGTGCTTTTTGGCACCGTTTCATGCAGCAGTGGGGAGCGGTGAGGGTGGCGAGACAGCGGGAGCGCTGGCCAGAGAGGGCAGCGCACTGTGAATGATGTATCTGAATACTGAGCGGCTGTGTCGTCGAGTGTGAAAAATGCTGCTTGTCATGTCCTCAAATATTTATGGGGAAGCTTGAGGTATTTCCAGACCAGCCAGTAAAGAGTAATGATCTTTCCTGAGGTTTACTCATCTGGCTTCAATAACCAGGTGTGGAGAGGCACTGCAGTGACCGGTTTGAGTCTTCGCCTCGCTTAAATATCTCCATGAGGTGGGCCAGACCTGCTCTGTTCCAAGATGTGCAACAACTGCCTCTTGCTATATGAGATCACCTGGTGTAAGAACTGCAGGGGAACGTTTTAAACGGGTGCAGCATCTTTGTGGCAGCAGGAGCCTGGCACGGGATACAGCTACAGACTGTGCTGGCACCTTGCAGGAGAACAAGGGTCAAGGTAAATGGTACTTCAACCCTTCACCGCTGCACCATGTTTCGGGCAGTCTGCAGCGCAGGGTGATGCTCTCCGGGCAGAGTCCCCATTAAGCACCCTCCCTGTGTGTGTTCCAGTCTCCTGGGGGATTTCTCTTTGTGAATGTTGGATCACTGAGGCTTTTGTGCTGTTTCAGCAGCTCCCTGGGAGGAGGCACAGCCCCATCCAGACCTCATTGAACCGGCCATCTTGGTGACTTGCTCTGCTGAGTTTCATGACATGTTTTCCCATCCTGAGGATTTTTGTCAGACTGAGATCATAAAACTTCAGCCTGTAAGACGTGCAGAGGCTGGAGAAGAATCAGTCTGATTAATTTATCATAATGGCAAAACGTTCTTCTGTCCTCCTTCTCTCTCATTACAGACACAATCATTCATTTTCCCTGCAAATTTGTTCCAAGTTCACTGTTACCTGCTGTGATCTGACTTTGGCTGGTGTTAATTATTTGCAGCAGAAGAGCTGCATCATGAGAAGATGTGAGATTGTGCTCGCTTTCTCATTGGTTTTAGTCTTTCCCCAGCCTGCACTTAAAAAGGAGGGGAAAGACAAAGGGAAAAATCAAAATAATTTTCTTTCCTGTTGTTCCTTGCTTGTCACTCTTTTTAACAAAGCTGTTGTTGCAAACAAGAAATGCGGGAGCAGCACGTGTGCTTCTTGCAGAAGGGGTTAGGGAGTAATAACTTTCCACGTGAGCTTCGTCTCACCAAGAAAAATATTCTATCCAATGGAGATCCTTTGCTCTTTTAGTGGCCTTAGTTGGTAAAGGACTCTACCTTAGATGGACTACCTTTGTTTGCCCTTCTGTTAAGCTGCAGTGGAAATTAAAGCCTGTAATATAGGAATGATATAGGAGACCTACATTTGAATTTCCTGGGGTTTCTGCTTTGACTCTGGGGTAGAGACTTGATGAACAGAGCCAGAGGTTCATCCAGTAATTGCAGTAGGCTGATACTGAGATAAATGGTGTTTTTAAATTCCTTTTTCTCTCTTTGTCATTGCCTCCTTTGAGCCAGGTTTGCTCAGCTGTGGCACTTGCAGCATTTCAGATTGGATTAGGTGGAATCAAAGGGAAATTGGCACAAGTTGAACACAAAGACAAAAGGATGGAAGATGCATTGAAGGCTTCACCTCTGTGCTGTTCCTCTTCGCTTTCTAGAAATACAAGATGTATCCCATATCTGGCATGCATTTGAAGCGTCTTCCTGCTATGTTCAGTGATAAAAGTGGCTGTGAAGCCTGGCTCGGTGCTGAGAGATCAATCTCTCAGTGATACTTTCATCCTTTATCAGGCGGTTGAGGAGAGCTGTGTTTTCCCCCTCTTTAGAGCAATGAGGGGGAAGCAGAAGCAGCTCTGGCTGTGCAGGGCTGATTGAGCCAGGCCTTACTCCTGAGCAGCGGATGTTAGCATGGGTTAAGCAGCTCAACGAGCTGGGTCTGTATGCTTGGACTCAGCCTGGGAGAGATAGATGTGCCTCCTCAGACCATGCCCAGTGTGATCTTGGCTGACTGTAGCTCCAAGTGAGACAGAAACATTCAACACTGTATGTTTCTGGGATTTCGTGCAGCTGATGGGACAACCTGGGGCAGATGATGAGCCACAGACCTTTGTCATCTTCAGCATTTAGAAATCTCTAGGTGATCCAAGCGACCCTGCTTTGGCAGCATGGTTGGACTTGAACCTCTCCAGAGGTGCCTTCTAACCCCTACTGTTCTATGATTCTCGGTTCTCCTCTGGGCTTTCCTTGTTTAATAACAGGGTTCAGAACACTGACTTCTCAGCAAACCACCTTTGAGGGCAGGAAAACTATATCCTAGAGGTACCAAATGTCACCAGCATAAACAAATCCTTACTGATGGTTTTTCCGGTGAATCAGTTGCTCGGTTTCATCGTGTTCCAGCACTTTCCAGTGTGATCTCTGTGCCCCTGGGATGTGCTTTCTTTCACCTCCCTCAGCTTTTCTTCTTGTACAAACAAGGTGCATCTCCTTCCATGCTTCTTATTCTTGTTTCAGACGGCCTTTCTAATCAATACTCTCTGCGTATGTTCAGTGGTGACGCGGGCCTGATTTTCAGAGGTTCTTAAACCCGGTGCTTTAACAACACTCTATGTGCGTTTCTGTTCACGTTTTCAAATCAGTAAGTCAGAGGCATCAAGTTATTTTATAATTTTACCTGTGGGTTTCTCTACGCTTGAAGATTTTGCCTGTGAAAGAAAATAACCATACCTTGGGGCATCCTGAAGTCTTCCTGAGGCTCACTGTGGTAAAGATATCTGATGCTATGGCAAAGAAACCAATGTCTTTGCTGATCTCTTCTCACTTTGTTCACTGCCCTCCTGGGTGCAAGATGTTGGCTGTGGACACAGTTGAGACACGTCCTCTTGGGTTTGCATCTTCCCAGCTATGGACCATGACACCTCCTGTCCAGGCAGCTGAAAATTGCACTGCTTCCCTATTTACTCCTGAATTTATTTCATATTTTTCTTTTGTGAGCCAAATTTGATTCTACACTCTACCTGTATTTCTAACTTCCTAGCATCCACCCAGAGTAGTGCACTGACGGGAATGATGTTTTCTTTCCTCTCCTCTGCTCCCTGCCCTCCTGTGTGCTGCTGTGGATAACTCAGCCCCTGCTGTGGCTGCCTTTCCTCCTCTCCTGAAGGAGCTGTTGTGAGAAACACCAAAGGTTGGTGCCTTTGAGGTCCTGGCCTGTTGGGTGTTGTCCCTGCAGGACTGATGTTCTCCTGCTGCTGCCTCCCTGGCAGCCCCTTTCACAGGCTCTCAGAGCCGTGTTGTGGGCTGAGGTCCTTTAATCTCTAAGAGAGTTCAAAGAGTCACTGATCCTACTGTTGATGATGATTCCCTGCTGACAGTGCACCCTGCTGAAGCACAACGCTTCAGAAATCGAGGGACGATGGTGTCTGCTGTCTCTGCTCAGATCCTGAGCTTTTCTGTTGTGCTTCAGATACTCGCTTTCTTACCTGGTGCCCTGCCTGCCTCCATCTGTGCTGCCCTACATGTCACCACAGCACACATGGCAGGGGTGAGGATGCTCAGCAGGTCCTCAGGCTGTTCTGCATCTGCATCCAGGACACTGAGTATCTGTTTTTCTCTTTCCACTCCCCACTGCCCATGCTGCTTCTGCTCACTCTCCATGGGCTCGCTCTCTTTCTTTCTGCTTGGGTTCCCTCCCTGCCTCTGTCTCTCACAGAACAGGGTTGCAGAAGGCAAAATAAATGTTTGGCACAGTCAAGTCTTTGTGCCTGTAGTTGTATAAACAGCTCCAGTCACAAAGGTATTGGGCTTTTCTTGTTGCATCCAGCAGAGGCTTCCCCTAACAAAGGATTTACTGCTCTCTAGGAAGACGAAAGACAGAGATATGAACCTGCGGAACAAATTCTTTCCCTGGAGCAAGAATCTACTTGTTATAAACATGCAGATGCTGATGTGGTTAGTGAATGAAATGTTGAGTATTAAATGGATCAGGCTCTGGTGAAGGAGCTGTGAGGGGCTCTGCAGGACTCTGAAGTAGGAAACTCAACTTCACAGATATTGCAGGAGCTACAGAATGGCACGAGTACAAGAAGGATTGGCTTGGCAGGGAGCTGTGTACCACCTTAGTGCAACTGGGTTCACCTAAGCAGTTCGGTTTGGGTTGGATCAGGACAAGGTGGCAAACCCCAGCATCAGGAACAGGCCTGAGAGGGGAAGAAAAAATTCACTGAAGGCTCTTTCTTTTTCCCTCTGACAGCTGATTAACCAAAATAGATGGTAGGAAATGGAACTCCACCCTTAAAATGCAATTAAGTGTTTCCGCTTGCATGAGGATGCTCTTGGGATGCTGGGAGGCTTGGAGGTGTGTGGGGTCCCTGTGCTGAGAAGTTACCCTAAGGCACTTTGGAGGATCTCACATGTGATATACAGCCCCTAAGCAATTGACAGCAGCCTGCCAAGAGCACAAGACATTTGGGTGTACTGGAAAATGCAGATAATATTGTGGTCGTCTTGCCTCCCTTATCATTCAGCGTGTTCCCATGTCTTGTGCCTGTTCTTATCTCTGCAGCTCTCATGGAAATTCCTACCTCAGGGTTGCACTTGCTGAAAGCTCATTGTGAGTTAGATGGATGATTGGCACCAAGTGGCTTTTGAGGTTCCTTCCTTGCCAGCTTGAACTGAAACAGAGGTGGTTTTAATGTTTCACCTCTCCCTAGCCAGGCAGCCCCTGAGCAGCACAACGTGCATGAGTTGTACCACTCCTCCAGCTCGTGTTGTGATGCTCCTATGACCTGCATGTCAGGAAGCCAGAGAACTTGCTGCTTTCCATCTTCTACCTCCAGCCTGTCCCTCCCTGCTCCTGAGTGAGGTAGGCTGCTTAACAGGCTGCTGACAGGTAGCTAATCTGTTCTTGGGCACTGCTCCACATTCAAGCAAACAAAGCTTACAAATGAAGCCTCCTGTCTTGGCCAATTTTGTTTCTCCACCTAGAGAATTCATTTTGGCCTGTGAGTAACCCAGTCAAACATCTGCAGTCCTGGCTGGTTCCTTCACCAGCAGCTCACCCACTTGAATTATCTGGCTCCTCTCCATTCTTGAAGGCTGCATTTCTCCAGAAGATGCATCTCTCCAGATGTCATGTGCCACCCAGGCTCCACTTTACTCATTCCTTTGACGTATTTGGACTGCAGATGATGCCAGTCCTAAAACAGACTGGTGGGTTTTGTTGTTGTTTTAGACTTAAAGTTCATAAAAGTTCTTTACAGCTGCTTTCCAGGAGTCCCTGGTGGAGTCCTTCTGAGATTTCTGCTTCTTTCTGCTCACTCTGAACAGTGCTTTAGGTTCAGCAGATGAATGCTGTTCTCCCATTTTTAAGATCTGAGACTTCATGAGATCATGTGCAGCTCAGCGGTGTTATTCTGACTGAGGCGCTAATTACCTATGCTGTTATTAGGAACTGCTAATCATCGGCACTATTAGTGGGAGCAGCGACAGTGACTCTGTATCTGCTCTCTCTGCCTCTTCGCTGGGAGTGGGAAGTGTTTCTGTCTGCTTTCGAAGCAGAAAACCTGAATTGCAGAGGTTTAATGGTGTGATTAGTCTTGCAGCAGCCTGCTGGGGCTGGCCCTTGGGAATCCATTACGAAACCCAAGATCAGGAGGCACATTACATGATGCTCCATCTCAGCTCTCTGCTCTCGCATAGGGAAGTTAAACCAAGACTCAGGGGATGAAGATTGTGCTTTGTTAATTATTATTAATTTTTTCCTTTTTGGTTGCTGTCACAGTATGTTTAATTTAAGATCAGCAAGGATAAAGTCCTTGTAAGAATTTCATTGGTTTATAGTCTTTTACTGACCTTGGTGGTTACTCATGAGTTGACCTTGGCTCTTTTGTGGCTGAGGGGCCTCTTGAATTTCCCTGAAGTGGCTATTCCAGTGCGTGTTTACACTGAGATTTATTTTACTCTTCCACCCACCAAGGTGATAAGCAACAATCATCCATTTTCCTGGTGAATTTAAGTACCGACCACTCTTCAGAAGAGAAATGTGACATGCTGGATGATGTGTGGTTTCCGTGATGAATGCCCTTCCTTCTGTTTCTGTTTGTTCCTACTACCTCTATCAAATCAGTTATTCACAAGTGCTATGTCATAACTAAAATGCATTATGGTCACCTACCCAGGGAGAGCTTGGCTTCATCCAAAGCAGCATCTCCTGTTGCTGTGCTTTGTGTAGGAGTATTAACTGTTCAGCCTTCCTCCTCTTCATGCTGATCTGGACAGGGCTGAAAGATGAATATTTGAAGGACTTTTGGCTCACGTGGTGATTGAAAGCCAAGGAGGAGAATGGTTGAATATTGGTACTCATTCCAGAGTTGACCAAAGCGTGGAGGACCAGCTACGAAGAAAGTTCTGGAGGTAAAGCTGGGCAGGAGGCAGCATATTTCCTGCTCAGGTTTTCTTTGTGGTGATTTGATAGATTTTTTTTCAAATATTTTAATGTATAATACAGCATTCTGATATTTTTCCCTTGCTTTTCTTTGAATATATTCTGAAATATTGTTGAAAAGCCCTCAAATAGAAATCCTGGGAGTTTTTCACTTGCTGCAAATAAGGAATATTTCAGTTCCTGAACAGTGGTGAATATGCTTTTACTAATACATTTCATGAAGAAAAAGCATAGTCTTTTGATAAATTCTATCTTGATCAAACCTCTCTCCTGGAGATAGGAGAAAGAGCAATTGATGCATTCCTCTGCCAGGAACACCATACATCAAGACCCTCCAATCTTCAACCTGGATGATTTTGCTACAGCTCTATAGCACTCAGAAGACATTCAATGAGTGGAGGCCCAAGGTCTTCTTCTGGAAGTTACCTTCCCAGCTTCTCCAGCAGTGCCAAACCTGCCAGCTCCAGCGAGCCAGAGGGCTCCAGGGGCTTTAAGCTCAATACTGTTCCTCACTGGTGTTTTTTGCAAAACATTGCGTGGCTGTGCAGAAACTACTGAAGTTTTGCAGCTTAGCACCGTTTCTCCCTCATTTTTGTACGTGTTTCAAGTTGAGATTAAAGGGACAAGTCCTAGGTAGCTTTTGCTTTCCTTAGGCCAGATAGGAACTGGCAGAGGATGAAAGGCTTTGTGAGGAAAGCTCTCCCTTGCCTGCTCCTGAGGGGTGAGGGAGTGGTGTCATGGCTCATCTGCTGTCCTTCCTGCCCGCTGTGGTCCTTCCTGAAGCTCCCTGCTGGCTGTGGCCTCCTGCTCCCATCAGGTGCAGCCCAGCTCTGGGAAATTTGCAGTGACACAAGCCTGTGATGTGGGAAGTGTGGGCCCTACACATCTGACAATTCAAGCGCATGTTGCCACCTTGTGCTGTCTGAGCTCATTCCTCCCCCTCCAGAGAGAAATCAAAACTGAGAGGAGGTTCGTGGCCCCGACCAGCAGGCACTGAACCAGAAATGAGAACATTAAGAAGGAAGAGGGAGAAAATCAGCGATCCAGCTGACACGTGCAGGACCCCAAATCACCCAGCTGACACGTGCTGAATGACAAGGAGGAGCTGTTGGATCAGAGCGACGTCTTGCCTTCCTTCCTTTCAAGGATGGGGTCATGAGCTGTGCTGTCAGGTGGGGGACAGGAGAGGGGAGTCAGGAGACTGGGATGTGCTGCCAAAATCAAGATAAGGGCTCAGCTGATGGCAGCTCTCACATCAGTGGCTGATACTGGTGTGCGTCGCGGAGCTGAGCCAAGTTCTCCCTGCAGTCCTTTTTCCGTGGGTCACACGGTCCTGCCAAATGAAGTAAAGTGTCAGCTCTGAAGGGTAAAGTGTATACTGTGAATATAAAGCTGCCTTTGGCATTTGCAGCTCCCTCTCCCCCTCCCCGTTCTCCTGTCTTCCTCCCATCTCCTGCTCCTTGCTGCCTTTTGAGGAGCATGTGTGGGTAACGAACAGGTTACGAGGTGAGATTTCAGTCAAGAATGGCGGTTAACTACAGGTTTCATATATTAACAGTTAACTGAGTATCTGAAGGACACAACAGAGTTAAGATGTCAAATGAAAGAATGAAACTGCTGGTGTACACCGGGGACAAAAGTCTGATCCCACATGTAACCATGTAACTTAAGCTATTTGTACTCAAAGCAAGGGGCTGCAGAGGCCGATTCAGAGCTCCAGAACTGGTGGATGGGCATGTACATCTTCTGGTAGGGCATTGGAAACTTCCCAGAGGTGACACAAATTGGCTTGGGGAAAGACCTAGCGTGGGTGTCTTAGGGTGGTGACTGCTCTGCTGTCTCAGCATCATTTCAGACTAGGTGGTAGGATCTACTTGAGCAAGGATTTCGCAATAGTTGGATGAACCTTGCTTTCTGTGTCCCCTGTAAGGTCCTGTTCTAAGGATTTGATATCAGATACTTGCTTTCCATGTGATTTTAGCAAACAACAGGATCATTGTTACCCTCAACCCAGAGCACCTGGGATATTTCACCTTGAACCCAGACCACCCAACCTCTCTTGTAGCTCTTGTTTGACTTCTGTTTGTCAAAGTAATCTTAAGCCTGGGAAAACTCAAAGAAAGTTCAATGGGGAAGAGTAGATCTCTTCCAACACCAGAAGAGGGCTGGTGTGTCTTTGACACAATACTGTGCTTCAAGAGGATAATCTACTATGATAGGGAGAGAGATGGAGGGATTTTAGCCTTGGGGATAACAATTTGTATTTCATGACTGGGTAGGTGTATGTGGTGGTGTGTCAGGATCTTGTTATAACAGGTAGAGTGTGGCCCTGGAACAAAACCAGTGTGTGCACCTGGCGGTTTGCAGTTCTCTTTCAGGATGAGAGGCAGAGAAACAGCTGAGCTACAGCCACAATAGTTGTTGGACAACAACAGTTAGCATGCTGTAGATTCGACTCACTTCTGCTGTCGTTGGCATCATGAGCTTAGTGAATACAATCTGAAAGACAAGGGAAGGGTTGCATGTCTTCCCTGGCCGCTTGTGAAATGTGCTTTCTCGTTTTTCTCTTTCCGTAGTGAATTTGCCAAAGAACGAGAGAGGGTAGAAAACCGTCGAGCTTTCCTGAAACTCCGCAGGCAGCAGCAAATTGAACGGGAACTAAACGGATACTTGGAGTGGATCTTCAAAGCAGGTAAGATGAACGATCTCCTGATCTTGGTTCACTACATATTGTGGCAAGTGGAGTCTATTGATCACCGAGGACAAGGACCCCAGAGCTAGTCCTCAGTATTGCCGACCATTGAGGTAACCCAAGACTAGAGAGGGCCCAGCCAGCACTTGTTGGTTTTGTTGAGCTTGTTCCTCAGCAGTCAAACTAAGGTTCTTACAGAAGATCTCAGTTTGGTTAAGCAGAAATAAAGGAGCTGAGCCAACTTTCTTTATTACTAACATCAAAGCAATTGTCTTAATACAGGATAACATAAAAAGTGATACAGTGCCCGAAGACTCCACAGTGGGGAACCTGTTTCCTTATATGAGTCACTGATATTTTGTTTACTTTCCAACACCGCTGTTTTATAAGCTTCTCTTGCTATGATGGTAAAATACACTGGAGGAAAATTTTTATGAGCTACAGAGATCGCTTACACAAAACTCACCCCAGCACATATTAACATGGCTTTATAATGATTATTACTGAATGTTGCACTCTATTACGAGCTGTGAGCAACTTAACAAGGACCCAAATGCACTCATTTAACAAAAAATAGCCTGTCTTACTTTATATTAGACAGTAAAGATGACCAATAACGTCTCTGTGTTATAGAGTAGCTGAGATATATATATACATATTGACATAACCACAGTGCAATTTTCATGTAACATGAAGAAAACATCTGGGGCTAATTTACTTCCTTATCTGCTTTTCTGAGAAGACAAAATGTGAAAATCATGCCTTTTAAAACACCAATGGGGAGAACTGGTGGTTTCTCAAACAGATTTTCAGGTGTCTCTCTAGGCAGGTCAGCTTCATCCTTATTATTCCTTTACGTAAGGAAAGCTGAGATCCAAGGTTACATAGTGACTCTCCTGACATCAGCTGATAAACCAGTGGCAGAACTGGGCATGAGTTTTGACAGTGTGGCCGAAGAGGAAAAACAAACGAAGCGTTGAAATGTAAAATAGGAAGAAGCAGCAGCAGTTTATATGGTGGCTTGAACCAATCATTTCTTATAGCACTACACGGAGTGACAATTGAGTACCCATTGTATTGATGGACTTTTATTTGCTGTGACTGTTCCACAGCAACTGTCCTCAATTGGGTAACCACACTTCATTCTGTGGTTTTGTAGGATTCAAAAAAAGAATCATTCACTTTCCATTTATTATTTGTCTTCCTATTTGTTTACAGCTTTTGTCCTGCCTCAAATTCAGATTAATTAATGGTTTAGCCAGCAGCTGGAGCAGAGTGCTCCATGGTTCTCCCTTGGCTCTAGTGCCATCTTGCTTTTAAGACTCGGTCTCTAAATCCTGGTCTTCCCATCAGTAAAATAAAGGCAAGAATTCCCTTGCAGGCATGTGGGTTGCTTCTTTTTATTATGCTGGCTGTTGTGCCAAGAAGAGCTATGTGCAGAGGTCATTAACTCAACTTGCCTGAAAGTTTAGGTGGAGATGTTCTAAAATACAGAGCCCATGTCTGCTCCAACTTTGCAGCCCCCTGGGAACGGCTATTTTCATTCTGTGTTGCCAGTGCTGAATAAATGCTACTTCAGAATAGAGTGAAGCTGCTGTAGAAGGCTGATCTTTTTTATTTTGGCTAATGACACAAGTTCCAGAAGGTGTTCTAGAACAAGCAAGTGTCTGCAAAATAGCTGAATCAGGGGATAATAAAAATATCCTGTGAGGGCATTGTTGAAGATACAATAGGAATATTAAAAAAGCTTCCTAGTACAGCTGAATAACAACAATAATTAAAATCAGCTTAGCAGTGTTAGTAAATCTTTGACTACAAAAGGTAGTGTGAAGCCTACCAAAGGAGAGAGTCGAGTGTTTAGAATTCAGGCACTGAATTTTGGGACTGTGCTGCTGACAGACATTTTTCATTCGTGTTTTAGAGGCCAGCATTTCAGCTATGAAATGGTCATGAATTTCCAAACTAGATAATGAGTCTTCTTTGTCCAGGGCAACCAAAAAACCCAGGAGTTGTTCAGCACAACAGCCAAAGCAAACTGCTTGTGAGTGGGGAGGAGAACAGCTGGGGAGGGCAGTCCCAGACAGTCCAACCTGCACAGAAATCTCTTGTGACAGCCCCGGGCAGGGAGATGTAATGAGCCGTTTGCATAAAAGAAAGAGCAAAAGTTCTTGGTATCCTGCTCTGATGTAACTCGGGAGGATTTTGGTGTTATTCATGCAAATATCTAATTGTTTTTAAATCCTTCCAGCATCCTTCACCTCATTGACTCTTGTAGTGAGGAGTTCCACAGGTTAACCATTGGTTTAATTTTAAAAACCAGACAAACCCACCCAAGAGCATGTCCCGTCTAACAAAGTGTCCTGTCCTCCAGTTTAAATATGCTGCCCTTCCACAGTGAGAGGAAGAGCTCCGGAGTGCACGTCATGTTACTTTTTATTACTTTTCTTTTTCTCTGATCTCCCTCTACCTTGTTTCATCCTATTTTTTCCTGCTCTAAAGCATGCAGAACCAATCTCCTCAATCCCCTCTCTTCCCATGGAGGGCTCTCCTGGCTTTGAATATTTATTGTATCCTCCCAGAGCATTTTGTTTGTTCGTCTTTTTTTCTCATTTATTTTTGATGCAAGGTAAGAAGAATGGAAAGCTGCATTCCAGTGATTCATACAATGGCATCTTAATACTTAGTCTGATTGGTTTTGCTCTATGATGTTTACATATTCTCAGTAGTTGCTGGAGCTGGGGAGGAGATTTCCTTGTTCTCGGTAGTGCTCAAGTTCTGACGGCAAGGGCTGCAGCTGGTTTAGGACTAAGGAAAGTATTTGAGTGACTAAAATTGCCTTCATCTATACACTGCCTACTATTTATCAACAATCCTTTTAATTTAACATTCTGCTCATCATTTATTGACCACTCTTGATCATCTTCAATGTTTTTTTGAGGAGACCTTACTGCTCTCCACAACTACCTGAAAGGAGATTGCAGTGAGAAGGGTGTTGGTCTCTTCTCCCAGGTAACTAGCGATAGGATGAGAGGTAATGGGCTTAAGTTGTGCCAGGGGAGGTTTCGATTGGATATTAGGAAAAATTTCTATACTGCCAGAGGAAGCATTGGAACAGGCTGCCCAGGGAGGTGGTGGAATCACCGTCCCTGAAGAGGTTCAAAAAAGTGTGTAGATGTGGCATTTCAGGACATGGTTTAGTGGTAGACGATTGGACCTGATGATCTTGAAGGTCGTTTCCAGCCCTGATGATTCTATGATCCTATAATTCTCACAGCCTGTGTTGTTTGTAATCCCAATCATGTTCTATTATTTCTTCCTACACATCTTCTATTAAAAAGATGGTTCAGATAAAATTTTGGGGTTGTTTACTACCAATCCTTTCTCATACAGAGGCTGCAAACTGTTTGGTCCTCCAGAAGAAAACAGTGGGTCTTTGTTTTCTCCCTCTCAAGTGCTGACTTCAGCATGTTCCAGAGCTGGTTTAATGACTTGTCTTATATTTGTGTTGTAAGAATGAAACTTCTTTAATAGCCTGGCTCTTGAGTAACTTTTACATATTATTTTTTTCCTGGTGGTACTTAGATTTTTTTTCCCAGTGATAAGAGTATAAAAAGGAGGAAAATATGAATAAGAAGTGCTTGGGAAGTTTTCAAGGATGTACCTTGGCACAGCTGGAAGATTCTGCTGCCAGCTCACTGTTGATAAATCACCAGAAGTGCAGCTCTGGTTGAAACAGAAGTAAACATGGCTCAGGCTGCTTTAAATGTGGATTGTTTAATGCAGTCCACAGCGTATCTGCTTGAGGGATCTATAGCAAGGTGTTTTAAACGGTGAAAACCTTCATGCGCAAACACTTGAGTGAGTTATACTTAATACAGGAAGCCTTAATTGATGAAGTGCTCCACAAATGCCTTCTTACCAAAGGGCTGGGGAATGAAAGAGAAAATGATAACAGAGATAATGTGCTGAATTTGGATGTGCATGACTTGAAAGAAAGAAAAATTAACCCATGGTCTGGCCAATGTCTTCACAGTTTGCATTAACTTTCTTAGCTTAGGATTATACAGAGACCAGGTACAAAGTTTTTACCTCTACTTATGTGTCAGGTGTCATGTTGAAGAACAAATACATTGGGTAGTCAGGAGGATTTAGTTATTTTTTGAATGAGATAACAGATGGTTTCCTCTAAAATTCCTGCATCATGAGGCTGAGACTAAGGAAGGAAAACTGTAAATCAAGAAAGTCTTTTTGAGGATATCAAGAAGAAATGCTGTGCCACCTTAAATGACTTATAAATGTGTATCTCCAGATCTGTAAGATTTCCAGTCTAATAAAAGTAGCGCAAGTTACAAGCCAGAAGCAATGATCAAATCCTATCATTTCTTGCATCTCACAGAATTTAGGCCAAAAATTTGTATGGTAATTGGTATGTCAAGCTCATAAACATTGACTCTATCATTTAGAAGTGAGCTATATGGATCAGATAGAAACAGACCTGGAATCTCAAAATGAATCTTGAAGAATAAAGTCAACTGGGTTTTAGCAAATTCTTTAAAGGGACCAACTCTTCCCACCACTGGAATTCATCTGATATAGGTGTAAAAAAACCCACTTGATACAGCTGGGAGAAGACACCTACATGAATGAAAAATGGTAACAACATGTGTGGAGTGGCAAGGGAGGATAATTGCCAGGAAGACAAGTTAAGGTTTCCTGTGAGAGTGTGATGGCTTCTTCGAAGGGATGTATTTTTATTTTTTTTCTGTTTAACAAATCTGCAGCTGAAGCTGTTAAATTTAATTGTTCTTCATATCATAAAATCATAGAATGGTTTGAGTTGGAAGGGACCTTAATCATCTAGGATCATCTAGTTCCACCCACCCCTGCCATGGGCAAGGGACACCTCCCACTACACCAGGTTGCTCAAAGACCTGTCCAACCTGGTCTTGAATAATTCCAAGCATGGGGCATCCACAACTTCCCTGGATAACCTGTGCCAGTGTCTCACCACCCTCACTCTGAAGAATTTCTTCCTAATATCTAATCTAAATTTCCCCTCTTCCAGCGTAAAGCTGTTTCCCCTCATCCTATCACTGCGAACTGTTGTAAAAAGCCCTTCCCCAGCTTTCTTCCGGGTGTCCTTCAGGTACTGGAATATGGTCTCCCTGGAGCCTCCTCTTCTCTAGGCTGAATAGTCCCAACTCTCGCAGCCTGGCCCCATAGGGGAGGTGCTGCAGCCCTCAGATCATCTTTGTGGCCTCCTCTGGACCTGCTCCAACAGTTCAATGTCCTTCTTGTGTTGGGGGCTCCAGAATTGTACGCAGTGCTCCAGGTAGGGTCTCACGAGAGCAGAGCAGAGGGGCAGAATCACCTCTTTTGACCTGCTGGCTCCTCTTCTTTTGATGCAGCCTGGGATGTGTTTGCCCTTCTAGGCTGCCAGGGCACGTTGCTGGCTCATGTTGAATTCCCTTTCTCTAACTTCTGTTGCCCATTGTACCCGAGTCATTTCCTGTAATCAGCTCCTCTTTCAAGCCCACAATGTCCTACCTGCCCAAAGACGAAGAGAAGGGGCACCATGTTTCTTTACCTGTATTATTCAGCTTGGCAGTATCTCAGTATAAGGTTTGTCTTTATTTCCCGTCCCATAAAACACGCTGTGTATTGTCAGTCCTTAATAACCAACAATTAATCTTACTGCTGCGATATCACTCACTGATATGCTAGTGAGGCCCCTGTGCCTTTGTTTGGAGGCTAAAAGTTGCTGATCTGATACTGCCTCGTTGAATATTTCTTTCAGTGCAGAGGAACTGTTATTCGCAGCTTTGTCAGGCGTCCCAATTATCTTCTTCCAGTCTTTGTATTTACAGACATGACTAAAGGCAATACAACTTCTGATCCTCTGCTTAGGATGCTGTATGGTTAAAAAAATAATCCCAGCACTGATGACTAGGCTGCTGAGCTGTCTTTTTAGCAGGCTTTAGAAACCATGCAATGTCCCACTGGGGTAGATGTGATGCTGTGGTTTCCCAGAGGATACAAGAGAGACAGGAATGGCTGTCAAGGGAGAGAATTGGGGAGCAACGGTGGAGGAGGGTCAGGCTGGAGGGAATTGCATGGCTGCAAACAGTGTTTTATTTATTTTAAGGGAACAGTAAATCTGAGCCCTGGTGAGGTATGTCTGTGGGTGGAGGTATGTTCGGACACCAGCTCAGAGCCCTGAATTTGGGGCAGAGGCTCATCTAGTTTGCAGAGCTGTCTCCAAAGAGCGTGTACTTTGTAGGTGAAAATACATTGATAGCAAATTGTCACATCTTAAGGATTTTGAGGTCCCACTGATGTTTATCAACCTGGTTTCTGAAACCTCAGTACTGCCAAACCCCTCACCAGCCTGTCCATGGGGACATGGGTGCCACTGACACATCAGATGGCATCAGGACATCCATGCAAATCACAATCATTGTCATCCACACAGTTCACGGTCCCCAGAGGTGATCCGAGGACTCAGGATTATTTCTCCCCTCCTGCCCAAAGGACAGCGGAGGGTCGTGACATGTTGTTACAGGAACATGCAAAACAAGAGGCCTCTTGGAAACAGGGGAAGTGAAGAACTTGTTCTTATGCAGAGATCTTTGAAAAGAACCAGCACACTGGTTTTCCTCCTGCACTGATAGAAATCAAGAGCAGAACCGAGCTTCCAGCTAAGTAAACAGGCTCTTTCTTTCCTGGAGAGTTTTAGGTTTGTTGTTTGGTGTGGGTTTTTTAAAACAAGATGTGACTGAAAGCAGCAACCCTCAGAGCAATGACCAGCAGACATGCTGGCTGTGGCCGAGATCTTCTGCAGACCCAGCTCAGCAGGGTGTAGCTCCTGAAGAAGAGCTGCCTGCTCTCATTTTTGTTGCTCCCCACATGCATGGCAGAGTGTCTGCTCCCTGCAGTAGCTTGTATTAGTGCGTTCAACTACAAAAATCTGTCTAAAAGTCACTTTTTCTTTCTGGGAACGGCAGAAGAGCTGCTCAGGGATGCGCTTGCTTCCTTCTGTTTGCTCCTTGTCGCAAGACCTAGATGTACACTCCACTCCAAATGGTTTTGAATTTTCACTGGAATTTACTCATACATAGCATAGGAAAAAACCCAAACATGTCTACATTGCACAGAGGAGCATAAAATGGAGAACCCCAAAGTACTGATGGCTGAAATAATCCTTTCATCCAGAGGAGTGCAGAAACATCTGTAATCCTTGGATCCAGAGGCGTGCAGAAACCTCAGTGTGGGCTATTGACTCTACTGGCACTACGAACTAGCCTGGTTTTTATGCAGAGTCCTGCCCAGCGTTGTGGATACAACACCTTCAGATAGGACATAAAGCTTGTAAAATCGCACCCTGTGAGCAGCGTAGACTTTAAAAAGCTCTGTAGAAAAATGTCACCATCATAGCATCTCAAGTTCATGCTCCTTCCAGGGCAGGTTTGCTTTGTGTTTCACGTTTACAGGGTGTTTTTTGTCCAGCTGCCTTTGGGAAGGGATCTCTCCACATCTAAGCCCTCCTTTCTCTGTGTTTTAGGGCTTTCTCATGTTCATTGTTAATTGCTGTTTAACTCTTCCCATGATTTTAGCCCCCAAACATCAGTGTAGCTTTACCCTGGGTGAGACCTGGGAAGAATCTTTTGGATTCTGAAGTGTTGGTCTGAGAGAGAAGTTTCTTGAGCTGTCTAAAAAATCCCAAAGCCCATTTCATTTTCTGGCCTGTCTTAAGAAAACTCAGAAAACACCTGAATTCTATTGGCTTGTGGGGTTTTGGAAGGATTTCATGTCTATTAGTGTGGATTTTTAGTCCACTGGACATGTTTAACCCTTTCGCAGCTCCCCTTTCTTCCCTGTCTCTGGTTCACTAGCTTGCACTTCGTATTTTGTTTGGATTTCCAGTTTCCTTCTGGCCTGGATATTCCTTTTTAGCCTTCTCAAGTTGCTGTCTTATTAATGTATCATTCGCTCTCTTTCCCAGATGATTAATAAAGAGATTATATAAGCCTTGTGTGGTAGCACTGATCCCTCCAGTATTCTTCTAGACGGCTTTCAGCTACGCGCTTTGATGTTTGGCCTGTGGGGTGTTTGTATTGCATTTTTTTTTCTCGTTAGCCTTCCATCTAGACTGGCTTAAATGGACTTTAAAGCAAAATTTCGTGGGAGCACAGTGTCAGAGGTTTTCATAAGATCCCAAATTACATCTACGCCGAGCATGCGGAAGAATTTGTCATTTATAATAATACAAGGAAGCACACAATTTACCAGCTGCCAACTCAATATTTTGTTCGTTTTAGATTGTCCTTTAGAAAATCCTCACTTAATTTTACAGCTGAAGGCTAAAATCTGTGGTTCAGGCTCTGTGGTTTCAAGTATTGGCACAATGTGGCCGTGTACTGCAAATGGACTCGGGTGATGACATTTGCGTTGTGAAATCTCAGGAAATTTCGTGGTCTTTCATGCAGATAAAAATGAGTCCTTTTGGGGAGGTTGGATTTTTTTCAGTATTTTCTGAAGGGAAAATACTGAAAAAAAATTTCCCAGTATTTTTACTGTAGGGAAGTATAAACTCATACGATGGAGATGAGTTACCCAGGAATGGAAAACCAACAGTGGTGTTCTTGTATGTAATGCACAGCCTGGGCTGTTATCATAGAATCATAGAATAATTAAGGTTGCAAAAGACCTCTTAGATCATCAAGTCCAGCCTATGACCTACCACCACCACGCAGCTAATCCCTGCCGCTAAGTGTGGCATCCAGTCTGGCCTTAAACCCCTCCAGGGACAGTGACTCCACCACCTCCCTGGGCAGCCCATTCCAGGGTTTTATCCCCCTTTCTGTGAGGAAGAGCTTCTGAATATCCAACCTCCCCCTGCCCAGTGCAGCTTCAGGCCGTGCCCTCTTGTCCTGTCACAAATTGCCTGAGAGAAGAGCCCATCCCCCTCCTGTTTACAACTTCCCTTCAGGTGATTGTAGAGAGTGAGAAGGTCACCCCTGAGCCTCCTCCAGGCTGAACAGCCCCAGCTCCCTCAGCCTCTCTTTGTAAGAGCCAGAAGTTCTCCCTGGAAACTCCGTGGATTTTAACTGGGCAGAGATTTGATGTGATGACTATTTGGTGACATTCTGTCTCCTGTGGTGCGGCACAGCTGACATGCAGCAGCTGATCCTGTGCCATGCGACAGAGAATCCATTTCCCAAGGGGTGAGTCCTGGTCTCACTGATGGAGACAGGAGAGCAGCAAGGGGTGTAGAGCATCTTTCACTTCTCTAACAGTGTCTCCAACATGACTTGACACAAGGAATTGTATGGAGACCTGTGGTTTTTCTTGGATCTGAAGGAACATTCTTGGTCTCCAGAAGTCCCTTGTGGATGATAGATGGGTAAAGAAACTGGACTGGGTAGTTAATTGTGAAGAGGGAAACAGTGGAGGAAGTGCTACAGTTTTCCAGAGGTTTGTCTGGACTCCCCACTCTGTGCAAGAAGGGCACAGCGTAAGAAACACGGCTCTCTGAGCCATCCCTTCCTCTACAGCCTTGGTGTAACCGGGTGATGCAATGGGGTAAGGTTGGTGGCAGCTGGGACAGACACTGCAACCAGTTCAACTGGCTTTAGAGCAGGGGCAGGACAAATCCAAGGTTGAACCTTGCTATTTTTCCTTTTACAGAGGAGGTCATGCTGGCAGAAGAAGACAAGAATGCAGAAGAGAAATCTCCTCTGGACGGTAGGTCGCTTTGCTGGGCAGTTTTCCTCCAGTGATACACGAGAGGTTCACCTGCTGTACGCTGCCATGGCTTTCCATTGTAACCAGGAGGGTGTGAGGAACACACTCTTGCATGCACTTGGCATAAGTCGGGCTAAAGAATCCCTTCTCCCATATTGGGTCTTTCTGAGGTTGCAGGTGGATGATGAGCAGATATGTGACACACCACTCTGGGATGGGGATCTGCCCTTGGGGTCAGTCGGTCGGTCGGTGCCTACGCTGCCTGTGGGACCACAGCGTGATGGGGCCACCCGTCAGCCTCTGCCCAGCACGGCTGGCTGTGTCTGCTCGCAGGTTGTGGTGGGGGTAGCTGCAGAGTGGATGCCAGAAGAGAAATGCATTGACCAAGAGAAGGCAGGGCTCGAAACCGAGGCTTCTAAATGGCTTTGACAAAGAGACTAAGACCCCTGTTACTTGTAAGCAGTAAGACATAACAGGGTGTGGTGATCCTATCTTCCGACGTGTGACCCTAGCACTGCAGGATGGCTGGAGGGACCGAGCTTTGGATACAGGTGCAGCAAGGCGACGGGGACTGCTCTCCCTGTGCCTCCAGACCCGTGAGCTCTTAGGACGCGACAGCCAGTCAAAGTTCAGTTAAAGATTCTTCCCTCTCCCTTTTCTGACCATCTTTCGTCCTCCCATGTCTCCTCCTTTCCCCTCCCCTCCCTTTCCCTCCTCTTTTTTTTTCTCCTCCCATTCACTGTCAGGGAGGGCCGCCTCGGAAGGGCCGATTCAACAAGGCACGGCACCGGCAGAGACTAGCAGCGGCAGCAGCTACAACAGTGAGTGGATTGCAAATCACCAGGGGCTTAGGCGGCACAGCGGGACAGTGCTTCTCCCCCGTAGCCCCATGTGCCCAGGTCACCGGCGATGCTTCCCAGGTGGTTTTGGACCTTGCTTCGAGCTGAGCAGCTCATTGGGGCATCAAGTGTCTGGTTGCTTGCCCACCTTGGCCACCCTGGTGACCTGTGCTCGAGGAGGACTCGGGGATGGAAGAGCTGGGGCTGAAGAAGGTCAGGGCTGAGGTGTGCTTGGCAAATCTCGGTGGGTGTGTGTGCGAGTGCGTGGGTGTGCGTGCACTGGGGAAGTTTGTCCAGCACGTGGGTGCAGCCAGGGCTGTTAGTGTTGAGCTGAAATGAGTGTCTGGAAGAGTAGTCTGTAAAGTGCTTGAGTGATGCAAGCAAACTAGAGGTGGATGCAGGCCATGGAGTAAAGCCCCAGGTATACTAAGACTCCCTCTATCCTAGTAAGTTAAAGGAGCCCATCAGTGTTCCCCATCTTCAAACCAACTGGTATGGAGCAACCCATATCTATACTGGTAAATTAGTCTCCCAAACAGAGGGGTGTTTCTTCCAAGGTGCGTGTAGAGATGGCACAACCGAATTGCTAAACACATGTAGGAGGTTTTTTGGGGAGAAGATAAAGAAGAAGGTGCTCAATTCATGCCAACGAGTGTCATAAAAGTTTAATCTCAGGGCTGATTACGTTCCAGTGCTGAGAATGGCTCTGAACATACTGGAGTGTACTGGGACAGATGCAGCCTGAAGAACCCAGAAGCTGGTATTGCTAGGATTGAGGATTCAACCTACTGCTGGGTGGGGAAGAGAAGAGCAAAAGAGTTTATCCGCACAAAATTGGATCCAGAGCACAGGTTCAGAGCACTCTCTCCTCCTCGAGCTTCTCCAAACCTGGGCGATGTTCTGGGAGTTTCCTTGATGTGACAGAAGCACCAATGCTCGCTTTAGCTGCGGAGGAAGAAGCGCATCCGTTTCTCTGTCAAAGCAGGGAAATTTGTGTAGGGTGAGGGGATCCTCTCGTATGGTACGAACTTATCCCCCTCTCCCCGGGCAGGCATTGCAGAGTGAATGGGTTTGCTGTGTGTGCCTTCTGACCAGTATGTATCACCACACCGTGGGGTGTCTTACTGCTGATAGCAAGTGGTGCTTAGTTACTGTGTGTCTTGAAGCTGTTACCAAACTGTATCGACGTACTTTTTTTCCGCTAGTTCTCAAGGTTTTGCAGGTAGGTGCTCATGGAGCGGTGTCCACACTGCTCCTGTGTTACCCTGATGCACTGGGTGAACGGTGCAGACCTCTCCAAGCCTTAGGCTGAGGTTCTCTTTCCCCGTCAAGGAAAACACGGTAGCTATGTTTGCCCTCCCTGTAAAAGATGCTGTTGCACAAAGTCTGTTTCCAAAGAGCTACGACATCCCCCGAGGGAAGGAATTGTACAGTGGTTGCTATTAAGAGTGTGTCGGCTGATTTGCGGCCGTTGCTTTCGACACAGCCTTTCTGCGCCTTCAGGCATCGCTCTGTGGTAAACTGTATCTGACCACCGTAAATGCTGACTCCTTAATGGTGCCCACTGTAAACAGCATTAATGGTTTTAATGGATAGAAGCACTCATCTCCTAACCCACTGGGACTCAGGAAGATTCAGTGACCCTGCTCAGCCTTTCTGCTGTGCTAAAAGGTCCAGCAGCTGCAGCGACTCCCCCACCCTCCTGTGCCTGCTGCGGTGAAGTATAAGTGTGCAGACCTGTGCCTGGCAAACTTTCAAGATCTGGAAGGTCACTGAAATAAACGACCCTGGCGCCGATGCATGTAGAGGCCCTGCAAGGTTGTAGGTTGTCTCATTTGCTCCAGCTTACCCTCATGTGAAAGCTTGAAGCTGGCATTGGGAAGTAAATGCTGGCCCCGGAGAGTGAAGGGAGGGGGAGAGAGAATCCCCTCTGAGTGCTCACGGGGAATTTTTCTCTTTAATTTGCACACAGTGTTGAAAAGAGCCGCAATAAAGAAGAGCAAAAACGACCTGATTCATGCTGAAGAAGGTGAGGACCATTTCACAGACATTTGCTCCGTTGGTGAGTACTGGCTTCGCATTGCCCGAGGTTTAGCTCTCCACCTAAACGTGTTTGTACTGTGTTTCCTCTGAGCAGCTCCTTTGCTCCAGAAGCTGCGGTTTCAAGAAGGAGAATTATCCCTGCTCCTGCAGCAGCGCCCAACTTTCTAATGCAAATGGCTTGGTGGCTTCCCCCTCTCCTCCACGCTGCCCTGCTCAGCTCCTGCATGCTGCTCCCTTTAAAAGAGTCCTGCTGAAACGCTTGGAGAATCCCTGCTGTGCTGGCCATGCCGTGATTCTGCTTGGAACATGCTCATTTGCACTAATGAAGCTCAAATACGTCAAACGATGCTGCTAAGCCTCATCTGCTGTGGGATGGAGAGGAAGTGGACACTTAGTCCCATCTGTCACTAGTGCACAGTGTAGAGTTTTGCAGCCTTTGCCATGTGGACGGTTACTGGGAAACACCGGGCAGTGGCCCTAGTTCCCTTATTCTTGTCTTAAAAGAAGGTCCTGTAGCAATTCTCCACGTTTTAAATGCCAGATGTGGAGGTAAACACCAGTGAGCAATACAATTACCCGTATACGTCCATCGCGGAGTGTTGCATCCTTCCTAGTGT